>JAODFY010223417.1:0-10458 GCA_027580055.1 Paracaudina chilensis | reverse complement strand
ATTACGCGTAGAACGTTCTTGCCGTATCAACCTAGTGTTATTGGTGCTTCAGTTTCCTTTGCTTGACGTCATTCTCCCTGTTCTAGTTCTGTGCATTTGATACATTTTACCTAGCGTTGCCACTCTACACTTTCGGATTTCACTATGTATGCGGTTAAAAAAAATATTGTTAATAATTATTATTATTTATTAATAACAATAAAACCCTTGGAACGGTATATGCAAATTCAGTAAGCATGAGCTTTTGAAACACATTAACTCTCACCTCGGACCAAGTACTCATATCATACAATTTCAGTTACCAAACTCAATGAGTCGCGTACTCATCCGTTGACCTCAGATGCGTTTACAAGTTTTTTTTTTAGCATTTCACCTTTGACCTTAACCAATAACCATAGATATTATGTTTTAGTTGTGGAAAACATATATTCCATGTTTGACCAAGTATTAACTTGACCTGACCAGGGATGTTGAATTATCATGCTCAAAAGCAAAAAGTACCAAATACCTAAATTTCTTTAAATTTCATTTTTAATCTCAAATGAGAGAAAATTAAATATAGACTATGTAGGCATAAATACATACCATGTATAAATTGCTTACCAAACTACCAAAGTGTGGATATGAACCCTAACAATTTTTCATAGAGTCCAAATATCACTGGTCACATGCTAAAAAATTATTGTCACGATAATTTAAGCAAACTATATGGTGAATAAATGGGTGAATTCCCAATATTAGTGACATACTTGTAATCGAGCTATAGTTAAACTAATAGTCATGTAAACAAAGCAAAGTTATGATAATTAAGACGAGGGGGAAACACATTCAATGGATTATGGTGAAAGTCACATCAAAAAAACATTTTCGGTTGTTCAGGTATATATTGAACATATTCAAATCAGTTTTGTTGATAACATCGTTAGGTTTGTAACATCACAAAGGCCGCGTTTTTTCTGGACGTTTTTTTTTCTTCATACTTCGTTTAATGATTTTTTTCCTTTAATTATATCCATTGACATATTATCTTCGAGCAACAACTGGTGAATAATTTCAAAAATATTACAAACTTTGGCATACTACAGTACATCAAACAAAAACAAAAACATTAAAATAATAAAGGATACAAACGAGCAAGTTTTCCAACCCAAGTGAAACGATGACGATGCCAGATGCTTAAATAAAATCTATATTTATTTCAAAATCAATATCTCAACAAACAAAAGTGTTATTTTGATCTTTGCCATTTCGTGGGGTTTCCTTCTTTATCTGAGATTTGAACTACTTTTTTAATGGGTAGGCCTAATTAGCATTTATGACAGTATGAGTCAGGCTTTGTAATGACATAAACGATCATTTGAGGTCACCACTCATCAGGCGTCACAATATTTAAAACCTGATTCATTGATCAATTCATTGGATGTAAAATACGGTCCTAATTAAGCGTTGTATCAGGTTAACGAACAGTATACGTATAACATGTAATATATGCATAGATAGAAAGCAGATTCTCATTTTATAACAGATATTGAATTGCAAGTTGTTATTGAGCTATTTTTAGCGAATTATTCATAAATGATGGCGCCAGATATAAACAAAAACAACTCGTATGTGAACACGATATCTTATGATATGACATTTTGGGAGCAAGTGGTGGGGCAACTTTTTTTTTGTGTGTGTGTGGAAAAATCGATAACCCGAAAAAACGGGGTTGTTTCCCCTCCCCGTTAGGATTTTTTCACAAATTAATTTATTAAGATGCAAAATGGTGCTCCCATTGACACTTGTAATGAAATTTAACATCTCAAATCATTGTATTTCATTGCCAGAATTTTGGACAATGATTAAAAAATCTGGGGGTGGGCAAAATTTGTGGGAACGCCCCAAGACCCCTCACTCCCTCCCCGTAGCGCCGCCACTTCGTATAGCACTTATAACGTCATACAAAAAGTGTACTATAATGATTAATTTATGTATTAAGAATCTTTAGAGGATTTATTTATTGATATTATAGGTAAAATTGAAACATTTTTATCCATAGTTGGCCTAATTAAAGTTTTGTCAACTGCGTAACGATAAAGGTATAGGCGAATTTTGCAATTGTCTCAACAAAAATTTCCCTTTGAGCATGCGCACTTGAAGTCCTTTATCGTATTAACACCAGACATGGATGATGGTCATGAGTGTCTTTAAGGCATATTTCACAAATATTGGGAGCAAATTTTTTTCGAATCATAGTAGTATATCATACTGAGTAGACTTTTACTGGTGGTATGTCACCCCCTCCCTGCAAGCTCCTGCTACGGGGAGAGGTACATTTAAGTGGCAACATTTAGATGCAAAATGGTGACATCTTCTTCAAGGTTTTTGTTAGTATGTTATTATTTGCCTATTTTGTGTGCAGGTATGTTGCCCAAATATTTCGTAATACTGGTAACATATATGTGCATATAATACTATATAGCAGGGCACGTATAGTGCACCAAGGGGTCACAATATTTAGTGGGGGTGGGGGATCAGAAAATATACGTATTTTTTATCATTATTACGAATCTCATTTGCGTACATACGTGGGCACAGTCAATTTGTGCAACTCCCCCTCATCCGACTGCTCCCTTATCCCCATGGATGTTGATTGCTTTTCAAAACTTAGAGGAATGGACACGTACAGTACCATCTCAAAATTGTGTGAAAATGGGACCATTCTTGAAGTGTGGGATGTACCTACTATTCCTAGTATAGGCGCCATTCCCCCTTCCCCTTCCCGCTGGGGATAAGGATCCTACGATACCGTACATAGGTAAAAGATTGAACATGACTATAAAACACACCTGAGACGCTAGACGCTGTTAACATATGACATGCCTGTTCTCCAGGTGGCAATTGTTTTGTACCTAGTTGAACAATGGTTCCATTGTTATGAATACAAAGGAATTGCACTCCGCTGCTCAGTGGTAATATGGATGGCGTAGCGGCTTTAACAATAAATGGGGCAACACACTTTACATTCCTACCGAATGAGTATGAAACCGTTGCACACCTTGTCATATAAATCCGCGGCCTTTAAATTACGTTCTCATTTACTTAATTAAGGACCACATTTGTTATTGTTTTCATTCCATTAGGTAAAGCTTTAGTGCATGAAGATAATACATTTCTATATCAAGAATTAAGCATAATCTTGTAGATTTATGAAAAGTACTTTGGAACTACTTTAACTGCCCAATACCTTGATTCGTATATGATTGACAGCTGATGTAAATTCTGTGGTT
The DNA here is from genome assembly GCA_027580055.1 of Paracaudina chilensis. NCBI lineage: Eukaryota > Metazoa > Echinodermata > Holothuroidea > Molpadida > Caudinidae > Paracaudina > Paracaudina chilensis. The sequence goes on along the minus strand of JAODFY010223417.1, from coordinate 7,186 downwards.
TCAAGTGTTGGCCAACTGTCGAAAGGTAATGTGCCCTTTCAATTTACTGTGAAAAAACCTTCCAAAGAACACATGCTGGTGCAGAAATATCGTTGTTTGAAAATAACGAAAAGGGGATAGAATTACCCCTACTCCTTGGTAAGTTTAAATCAGTGACTTTAATTTTGAGGATCGAAAATGTGCTCTTAAATAACAAGCTTTTTCGACGAATTTGAGGTGTCACCATTACTACGTATTCTGTGTATGGTTGTACATGTTAGTGTATTACTAATACTAGCCTAATGTTAAATATTGCACAGGCTTAACGTTAGCTAGGTAATTGGTATGGTACGTATAGCCTACACTACATAACAAGTTATAACAGTACACTAACACAATACGAGTTACACTGTAACTTAGTGTAAGCTAGGCAAAATAAAGGATTTTATTTATTATACGTAGACGGAAGAAGATTATAAAATGGGGTTCAGCATAGGTTTATTGTTATATAGGCCCAACATAACATTAGACCCAAGCCGAACTAGGCCTATGCTATGGTTAACTTAAAGACTAAAGTTAGGCCTAACACAGTGAGTGGGGGTTACATGCAACTTGCAAGCCTAATTATTATTAATGTTACTGTTTGGTGTACATTTTAAACCTAACGGTGGGTTTATAACAGGGACTAGGCCTAGGTGTGACGTAAGTCCTTGTCTGAAACTTCCAATCTGCATTTAGTTTTTGGAAAAATAAATTATAGTCTTGTAAGTTTTGTAACAATGATTCAAACTAAAATTTTTGGCTATGAATTTAGTCTCGAACGAATGATTCAAACTAAATTTTTTGGTTATGAATCTGGGCTGTGAGGTCGTGCATACACCTACCGGCTAAATTTATTCTTATTAATTTAGCACAAGTCTTATATAATCAATTTAACCGGCATCTCTACAGACACTGGCAACTCTTGTTCTGAATTATGCAACATATGAATGAGATTGAGATGTGTGATACTGGGCCAGGCGGCCCAGGCCCTGTTTTAAGTAATTTTGTCACATTTTTCCGATTTAAGGACTGGAGATGTGGAAAAATGATTTTTTAGTTGGGCAAGGGCTGTAGTATGGAGATTTTGGGTCGTAGTATACCGTCCTGCTCATAGATATAACATAGGCATGGCCCATATCATCATGATAGGGAATTTGTCTCTACTTTATTTACCGGTATGGATTCTAAATTAGTATATACCTGTAAATGTAAAAATGACAAAACCACAGGCATTTGTAATGTTTCTATGTATATAGTAGTTCAAGGCTATGGCAAAGTATGACATCGTGTGACAGTTCAATTATGCCAGATTCACAAAAATACCAAATTTCTGTACCTGGATGTTACTAACTAGTATATTTCTTTTTTGTTTGTACATGTGGTATATGATCTTTCCCACTTACTTTTTTCAGAGAGTAAATTCAAAACTATTTCACCATGGAGACCACTGTAACTGTAAGTACAATTTTTTTTATTTGAGCATGTATTTCATTAAAATGTATCAATCATTACAAATGGTAGTTTATAAAAACTACTTTGGAAGGATTAACAGCACAATTTATGGAAACATTGATGTTTCTTTTTGGAAATTTGCTTATTAGGTATATTCTTAAACTGGTTAAAATATTAATAGTAATTAATCAAATTATTCTGGCAAACTTGTGTTTAGGTAAACTAATGCATATTTTATATTCTTCCCCCTCAGTTTCAACAAAAGACCTACTCTGGGATAGACCTGCCTAAGCAGGACCCCATGCAGAGTACCATGGAATGGCAGCAGGGCTATGGGATGGACTCTGGTATTCAGAGCGGTGCTACCTCCCATGTAAGTACTCTCTTTTGGGGTAGGGTTTGGAGCTGGGTTTTAAGAAAGGTCTTAAGAAAGGTCTTGTTTAGCCTTAGCAGCATATCACTAATAGGTTTCTCATTTTTACCGCTGAAAGATAGATTATTCATGAAATCTAAAAGTGTGCACATTTATTATGCTGTCTAACCGTAGGGAGGGCCCGGGAGAATCAGTTTTCAAATCACGAAGTCCGCGCACAAATTTGACAAAACCCATGATTTTCTGTGGTCTGTGAAAATGTTTTCCACGCCATTCCGCAATGCAAGCACCAGTTCCGTGCAATATGAATTTGTGTCAACATAAGGGAAGTTATAGCAGGGAATTGCTGGAGAGTTAAGGCAGGAAAATACATAATGCATCAAACAAGTCTTAAATTGGAACGGTGCATAATTTTTAATAACTGAATGGTAGATGTGCACTTTTCTCGGCAGGATAGGGAATTTCCAAATGTAATTCCGATGCGGCCTTTCTAGCTGTGCAACTTGGGACACGAACATGCCATTTCACAAAGTTGTGTACCCATGTACTCCATGTACCAGTTCCATGAAATTACATGATTTTTGGCACTACTTTTTACCCATGACAACATTCTCATCACGCTCCTAAAACTCTCGCGCAAACACACCTCTTAATTACTGCTGGAGAGCAATAAAAATGTGTTCCTCAAAAAAAATCTTAAAATCGCATGTAATTTAACCCAACCCTGCTCAATGTATTGTTTTCATAAATACTGTACAAGTACTTTCATAAGTACTGTCCAAAAGTAGGCCAACTGCAAAAAAAAAAAGAATTCGCAGTTGCGTTCGTAATATCTGCTCATCTGCAATCCCCATAACGAATGTATAATAGAGACTACATGGAGCACATTCTTTGGAATCTTAGAGAATGCAAGAAAAAACAAAAAAGGTTACTGTGACAACAATAATCACTAATTTGCATACTGTAAGCTGCTCTTGAAAGATATTCTCTGTGATGCGCTCCTCATGATGTCATGTAATCTCGTAGGAAAAACTAGGGTATAATGCAGTGACTAAAATTTTAGGATAAATATTGTTTGCTTACATTAATAACATTGCTTGAAAAAATGATAAATAATTGTTTTGTTAATTTTAAAGTGCTACGGTGTTATTTTTAGAGAATATTGAACTGGATTTAATTAGCAATGTTTACACGTGCCCATAGCACATATAGTTCAGCTGTATAGGGTAGTTACGCAACAATGTGAACTTGGAAACAAATTTCTTGTTTAACAAATTTATAAATGCTTTGGATTTACATGTACCTCAGTGTATTTTTTTACAATATTTGAACGGACTTGTATGGCTACTATACAATTTGCTGAATGACATAGGCCAATAATAGGCGCAAGTTTTAAAACAAACAATTTATAGTTGGACACATGTGTGTACATGAATTACTGGTGGCAATTTCCATGGAAACGGCAAAATTTTCCAAATTATTGTGAGAATGAGAACAGCAAAAATTATGTGAAAAACATGTCATTTTCCGCGATTTCGGTTTGTACGGCTATGGGGCGGATAATGCAATGTTAGTTTGCTAGTTTCCTAGATGTTTGTGTGATATCTTGGTGTTAGCAATGAATGTCAGAGATGATTGATCAAAGATTTGTTTGAGAAAGACCCAACTTTTGTGTTTTATTTTCCAATATCACAAAAATTTACAGCGTTAAGGACTATACTTGCCCTGTTCCTAATACAAATAGCATTTCCGACCGATCAAGCATAATTATGGAGTGGAAAATCGGTCATACACTACTGTCATTACACATAAAAAATTATGATTGTTTTATATTTTATATAGACTCCTTCTGTCACTGGCAAGAGCCATCATGAAGATGATGAAATGGGGGCCCAAGAGGCACAGGCCATGTTTGAATGGGACCAGGGATATGGCCCAGCTTATACTCAAGAGCAAGTTGATGGTGAGTTCATCAGGGACAAGTGCAATTTTTCACAATACAATTTTGTCAGTAAATGGTGGTGTGATGTGGATTTGAGTTGCCATACATTCATATATATACATCCCTCTTTAGCTGAACCATGAATCCATGTAGGCAGATAGCCTGATATAAGCATGTAAGGAAACATTCTCGTTATTGTGTTTATAGCTGCATTTGTTATTCATTATTTCAAAGGTGTTAAGGTGAGCCAATTGGTAGGTTTTGCTTCTTGCCATCCCTCCTAGAATGGTCTAGTCTTGACTGGTCCAGTCTAGACTGGTCTATTTAAGGGCTTCCATCAATCACAAATATCATGTGTGAGTGACTGACCATATCAAATAATGTTAAGCCTTTGCATGTTTACTTTCCGTTTATCCCAGATATGAACCAGCAGTTGAACCAGACCAGGTCTCAGAGGGTCAGGGCAGCCATGTTCCCCGAGACCCTAGAAGAGGGGGTCCAAATTCCATCGACCCAGTTTGACCCAGCCAACCCAACATCTGTTCAGCGCCTCTCTGAACCGTCCCAGATGCTAAAACATGCTGTGGTTAACCTGATAAACTACCAGGATGATGCAGAGTTGGCAATGAAGGCCATCCCGGATCTGATAAAGCTGCTGAATGATGAAGATCAAGTATGTCCCCCACCCGTCCCCTTCACCGACCAGCCCCTGGGTTTGGCTTCCACAGAATATCACAAGTGTTCTGTTTAGGGCTGTGATGGTTACAAGGTTAACCGACCCAACAACTGTGTAACTGGTTTAACATTTGATTGACAAAAAACAATGTACACACAAATTCACCAAAAATTGCCTAGGCCTATGTAAAATTCTGTGGGCAAGTGAAACTCTATTGACAAAAACAGATAATCGGCTTGGAGTGTATCAGTCATGTGGCTTTATTTCCTTGCGTGTACTGTAAACAAATTACTGCACCTAACACGTCACAGATTTATTGTCAGTTAATATAAAGATGCATTGCTTTGAAATTGTGGTTAAAAAAAACAATGATGATAGAGGCCAGTTTAATGCATTTGAATTCATGGACACATTTAACGTTGTATGGTGGATAGGCCTAATACCTAATTTCGCGAACGACAATATTTCTTTGTTGCATTGCAACATATGTAGCACATGAAGGATTGAATTTGATTGGGAAATGTTTTCCGATGCAGTTTCCTTTCAAAATTGATAAAAATGTATAGAAGTACACATCCAGGTCCAATTCATCTCTATATGGTGACGGCCCTTATTTTACATTTGAAACCTCAATGAGGCCTACTTCTATGGGGGCTTATCATTGCCATGTAGGTTGATCATCATGAAAACAAGAATGTTTATATACTTGGCACTTTGCATGCCACACCATGTGACAGATACAGCTGTTAACCTTGATTTCAATATTTGATTTGATTAGGTGGTCGTGGGTCAGGCAGCCATGGTGGTCCACCAACTCTCCAAGAAGGAGGCGAGTCGTCTGGCCATCATCAACTCACCGCAGATGGTAGCAGCCTTGGTACAGGCCATGTCCAACAGCAATGATATCGAGACCATGAGATGTGCCGTTGGCACCTTACACAACTTGTCGCACCACAGGGCGGGGCTCCTGTCCATCTTCAAGAGCGGCGGTATCCCAGCCCTGGTCAAATTACTGAGGTAAGTAAGGTCTAGAAAGCTGCTATGACCACCTCTCACCCATGGTTGCGTGCAAAGAACATTTTTGATTCCTTGAGGTTGTCTCAAGGAATCTATGCAGTCGTACCGGCGTGTGTGTGTGTATGTGATGCTTGATTGTAAAAACGATAAGTCTACCAAGCCTAAACCGATCAAGTTCATACTTGGTATATATGTTCCTCACAATAATTACATGATCCCTATTGTTTTTGGTGCAGATGCAAGGTCTTTTTGGGTCAAAACTTAGAAAAATTGTCATTTTGTGAAATGTTGCTTGTAAACACGATAAGTCCAGACTGCCTGTTCCGATCAAGTTGAAACTTGGTGCAGATCCAAGGTCTTTTTGGGCCACAACTTAGAAAAAATAGCAATTTGAGGGATTTCACAACAATGATCACCTTTTAACTATAGACTTGCAGGTCTATGCAAATAATCATATATTTTTGGTATAAAGTAGTAATACCAAATATAAAACAGACAATACAATATGTAAAACATCTAGAATGAAAAATAACGAATCACCTGTTCTGATGGGTAAAGTAAGGACATGGCCATTCCAAAAGATCTGTGGATTGAATGCATGAAATGATCTAATAAGTGGTCGGACTGCCACCTAGTGTCCTTGGGCAAGGCACATTATAGTTAAGCACTATATTGTGGCAGCTCCTGTGGGAAGTCCCCCAGGGAACACTATGTGACACACTGTACGGTGTGTCTGGAGCAGACAACACACTGTACGGTGTGTCTGGAGCAGACAGCTTGATATGTACACATATAAGTTTGTGGGTTTGACAAGTGACCAGGGATGATGAATATGAAGTGCATTGGACATACTCCGCTATATAAAAATTAATCATCAATGGATCATCAATTTCTTTACAGTTCCAACACAGAGTCAGTTTTATTCTATGCCATCACCACCCTGCACAACCTACTCCTCCACCAGGAGGGGGCTAAGATGGCTGTGCGGCTGACCGGGGGCCTGCAGAAGATGGTCATGCTCCTCGAGAGGAACAATGTCAAATTCCTGGCCATCACCACAGACTGCCTCCAGATCCTGGCCTATGGCAACCAGGAGAGCAAAGTAAGCTCATAATCACTTCTGTGGACAATCCAAAAAAATAGGCAAAGAATACATACATGCATGCATGCATGCTTGCAATTTGCATAGGGATTTCATTTCATCTGTTGTCAAATTGCTTGACAATGTGTGAAAGTTGTCAAGTTGCTTTTTAATAATTAACTGAAACCCAACTTATCTGATATATGCTTGAAAATTCACCATGAGACCCTTTGGGTGATGTTAGTTTCAAGAAATTGTTTGACAATGTGTGAAAGTTGTCAAGTTGCTTTTTAATAACTAACTGAAACCCAACTTGATGTTGTTTGTTACAGCTGATCATCCTTGCTAGTGGTGGCCCGGCCCACCTGGTCCGGATCATGCACACCTACACCTACGAGAAGCTACTCTGGACCACCAGTAGGGTTCTTAAGGTCCTCTCGGTCTGTCAGAGCAACAAACCTGCCATAGTAGAAGCTGGTGAGTGAACTCTCTCGCTTCGATTATAAATATTGTAGGATAAATACATGTTTACCACACATTCACACAAATTATTGGATGATAAAGATTTTGAGTGGAAGATTTAGTAAGGTAGAGGTTCGTCTCTTTAGCTTAGGAGACATTTTC
>JAODFY010223306.1:0-10458 GCA_027580055.1 Paracaudina chilensis | reverse complement strand
CTTCCCTCTCTGCGAGTCAATTCCCTCTCTGCGAGTCAATCCATCAACATTGTACCACCCTTATTCATAGACTTCCCATAGTGGATACTCATTCGTCCTTCACTGCCAGCCTTACAAGGCAGTGAAGTTTTCTGGTGATATCTGTTCCAACAGGGCTGCCCACCAAGTGGGTGCCCTGGGGAACTGGGCTCCCTAAAATTGTTTGTGCCCCCAAATGAGATTTGTGGTTTAGTAGCCCCCTCTGAAATGTTATGCCTCCAGCAAAAAAAATGTTTTTTTGCGGATTTTTTTTGCCTCCAGCTGATGAAGACTATGAGAATGAGTTCATCGATGCCCTCCCACTTTCCCCTGAACTCCAGCAGCCCATTCCACTCCTGAAGAAAGACCCCCAAAGCGTGAAATCTCAGCAGGTGGTACTGAAGGAACCACTCTTCCCCCACCTGAAACCAAAAGGCGCCCAAAGAACCCTGATCCTCGGCCCCACATCCAAACCCGATATGATCGACCTAAAATTGGAACTGCTTTCCCCAGTTAATGACCGAGGTAAGATTTAGGGTTAAGCTGCTGGGGGAACACCCAGTTAAACCAAAACACCCCTTTTTTGAGGGCTTGTGTTTTGTCTTGTGGGTTATAATTCCTTTGTTAATCTGGAGTTCTCTAGACTCATTTTGGGGTACAGGTTTTCCAGATGCAGCAGGTTGTTAAACCGGGTATATGAAGTTGAGCCTGCTTGTCCCATATACCCTAACAGTTGCAGTCAGAGGGGAGCAGGGGTGGGGGCAACACCGCTAGAAAAAACTCACCCCCCAGAAACATTTTGGATAACAAAAATATAAATTCTTTTAGGTAATGTCCCCCCTGAAAAACATTTGGTCCCCTTAATTTGAGATGGACCACCCACAAGGCTAATTGGATTTCGCTACCAGTGATCCGATAAATGCTTTAGGCTTCTAAATATGTAGTGCTATTTTATTTTGCTTACATGAGCTTGGTTAACACATGTGTTTTATTACACTCTACGTCGCTTTAAAAAATGCTACACTGCTCTACAGTAATAGGTTGGGGTAACAGTTCAATAGTTCAATTGAACCTTGTATAGTTCATTTGCTGTTCATCTTCTATATGGATCATTCATTATAAAACCATACAGCATGTGTCTATGTAGTCTTGTCTGTTGAACCTGGTACCACCATAACCCTACTGTGTGTTTAAAGGTGGGGTTGCAAGTAGCAAAACCTACCAAAAAGTCAGTTTCAATTGGCTCAGTTGAACAGTTTTGACTCTTAACTCTAAACACCCCAGTGAGAAGGTTTACTAGCATATTCATTAAATTAACAATCTGTGAGTTTTCGGTGTCACCCAAAATGCTAGTGAATTCGCTATACTTGCAATCCCACCTTTAACATGCTACACAGGACTGGAATTCTCCACCAGTGTTTGTTAATGTACCATAGTAGAAAGTAAGCCATCTTGGATTATATGACCTGGAATTGAAATGTAGTAATTTTTTGGAAGGGGTGGTGGAAATGACATTACAACCAGTTCCCACGGGGTAGCACTATGGTGTTATGCACGAGTGGGTATTAGTAGTTAAACACCCTGTGTATGATGTGTGTGTGTGTGTGTTTAACCAATACCCTTATATATTTAAACAGAATGGAGTGTGTACTTTTGATAAGCACTTTAAATGTTAACCTTTCAGGGCTAAGGTAGAAACATGCCTGGTAGCCTCTCTGGGTATATGGCATGGTGTTAAGAATCTAAAGACCAGTAAGTCTAAACCTGATTTTGTGTGTTTAATCGATATTCTATTATAAACAGAATAAAGTGCGTAATTTGGGTTAGCACACTTAGCACCGTAAAGGTTAAACTTTCAGGGCTAGGGTAGAAACGTGCCCTGTGGTTGTAAGAAGCTCTTTCTAAGAACCAGCAAGTCTAAAACTTTCCAAGTCTAAAACTGACCATAAAGAAGCTCTTAGAAAACTGCTTATCCACTCAAAAGCCTGTGAATGAGAAATGTAATAATGTTAGTGGGCCTTTATCGAAGGCAAGCTGATAACAACAACATAAGCTAAATATGGACACTGTACAGAAAAGCACAATGTACCTTTTATATATTGTATAACACTTGTTGATGTTGTCTCTGGTTGAAGAATTATGGTCGGTGGATTTTAGCAGCGTAGTTATCTTTTGAATGGAGACGTTAGATGTCATACCTGGGATCCATGATCAAGTAATGTTGAGTGGCTTCCATACCCACCCAAACTAAACAATCTAAACTGATTGATAATGCATTGTGCAATGAGATACGCAGAACCAATTTATTTTGCACATGCACTGAAAATACAAAAGTTTGCTGATGATCCTTTGTATCATAGAAATTAAAAGCAAATACTGGTTTCCTGAGAAGTAGGTCATATCCACCACTTTAGCCTTTGCTATGGAGTTCCATTTGCCAATGATTGCGATACTACAATGATCTTTCATCCGGCAAATTTACCTCCATTGTGAAAGCCTAAAATGTTTGCTGCTCAGCTGATTATCAATTTGACCAATCTTTTAAGTATTGTATACCAAACAATATAAAAAGTAACCTCGCCCATGCTAAAATTGCTCTTATTATGCTTGTGTTAAATATAGAACACCTTTAGTCCATGAAAGGCAGCTTAGATTTTGTAATTCAGCAGAGTAAATTAGACCAAGAGTTTATTATAGTGGTTCAGCTCTGATGTACCAGGTTTCTATCAACACTGATTAAATAGTTTTGAGCCTAACCATTTTACCATATTTTTATCAACAGATTCTGACACCCTTGACCTCCCTCCTACACCCCCCAGCAGCACTCCCAGTGACAGTGATGGGGGTAGCAGCCCACAGAGACCCTCAGAACCAGGATCCCCCCTATCGTACCGTTCACCCGTCCGAAAGCCCGAGTCGCGTACCACTGCCATCACTGCCCAGATGTTCACAAACCTACAGGTTAGTGTTTGCTATAAAGTCTGTTACAATACGAATGCACTCTAATCTGGGATGTGATAAGCTCTATGGCAAATCTAATAACACTGTACCACCCAATCTAACCACACAATCACCCTCCTAATCTGCTAACTCCCCAACACTCAGCTGTGTCACAAAACCCAGGGTACCAGGCAAGGGTGAGAGCAGCAGGTTAGCATGGCAAGACCAACAGGATGGTTAGGTACCAACAGGGTGGTTAGAGTTAAAAACAACTGACGGACACTCATCAGTACTCTGTGGTTGGTCCTGTCGCTGTGCTGGCTCATCACACCTCATGCTAATAGGAGCTGGTGGGGTAGGCCTTGCAGGATACAATATATCTGTGGGTCTGTCAGTGGCCACCGGTCTGGTCAGCCTCTTGCCCCAATTTGCATGGGAGGTGGGGTATGGAATTGGGAGGTGGGAGGTGGGGTATGGAATTGGGTAAGTTGAAACCAAAACCAGTGAGTTTTGGAGAATCTGTAGCATTTGCACATTGGTGTAAAATATACAAATATGTGGCTTTGTGATGGTGTTCATTTTTATAACAAGTTCTAACTTTTAACAATATTATTGGAAGTTAATCCCATGAGAGGCAAAATCCAACATTTTTTTCTATGAAACTTTTCATTTCCAAGTTTGGTTCAAACTAATATGCTACATGGATATAGTTATGTGGATGCTGTTAATGCAGAGTATTTATGTACATTGTTCATTTAAATGATGGGTATCAATATGGTGTGGTCCCAACACCCGGTATGGATTGGGTGTTGTAACACCCAGTATGGATTGGGTGTTACACCCAGTATGGATTGGGTGTTGTAACACCCAGTATGGATTGGGTGTTGTAACACCCAGTATGGATTGGGTGTTACACCCAGTATGGATTTGGTGTTACACTCAGTATGGATTGGGTGTTACACCCAGTATGGATTTGGTGTTACACCCAGTATGGATTGGGTATTACACCCAGTATGGATTTGGTGTTACACCCAGTATGGATTGGGTGTTACACCCAGTATGGATTGGGTGTTACACCCAGTATGGATTGGGTATTACACCCAGTATGGATTGGGTATTACACCCAGTATGGATTGGGTGTTACATTCAGTATGGATTGGGTGTTACACCCAGTATGGATTGGGTGTTACATTCAGTATGGATTGGGTGTTACTCCCAGTATGGATTGGGTGTTACTCCCAGTATGGATTGGGTGTTACTCCCAGTATGGATTGGGTGTTGTAACACCCAGTATGGATTGGGTGTTACACCCAGTATGGATTGGGTGTTACATTCAGTATGGATTGGGTATTACACCCAGTATGGGATGGGTATTAGATTCAGTATGGATTGGGTGTTACACCCAGTATGGATTGGGTGTTACATTCAGTATGGATTGGGTGTTACATTCAGTATGGATTGGGTGTTACACCCAGTATGGATTGGGTGTTACACCCAGTATGGATTGGGTGTTACACCCAGTATGGATTGGGTGTTACCGGTGCTGTACAGAACCTGTATCTCAAGTTGACATGTTTAGAATCACCCATGCTGGTGTTTTTGCAAATTGTTTTCATATGTTTTCATAACAGTGACCTGTGTATACATGCTGATTATAAATCATATCCCCTTCCTGCATCCTGTTACTCTATCATTGGTAACCTAATCATGTATGACATTAAAGATACATATTGAGAGGAATTTGGGTTTGGGGTGGAGGTAGACCAGCTATATTAGAAACATGGCAGATTGTAGCCAATTCTACAATATTTATTTTTAACTGGAATGCATTAATTCTTTCACATATTCAGAGGCTGCCCCCCTCAGGACCAATGGTGTTGACGGAGGAAGAAAAACGGACACTGGTCGCCGAGGGTTACCCCATCCCCACAAAGCTGCCCCTGACCAAAGCAGAAGAGAAAGCACTGAAGAAAGTTAGAAGGAAAATCAAGAACAAGGTGAGTGAGAGATATTGGAAGAGAAAGACAAACTGATGATGCTGAATTGGTGATACGTAGGATCTGACTGGTAGATGTACCATGATAAGATAAGATTTAACAACACACGTGTCTAAAAGCTCTATATATACCCAGTTAAACTAGTAAAAATGTTAAGTCATAAGTAAATAAACACCAAAAGATTTAATCTGTTTATACAATAATCTCTCTCAGGAAATTAGCAACATGGAGAGGTTTACATCCTGATACAAGCTCTTACCATCTTATGGCGGATGTGGGAATATTTCATACATTCAATGAAATGCGTGTGATTGTTACTGGTATAAATATCTTGAATGTGTGTGTGGGGCTTAAAGTTAAATTCTCAAAATGGTCAATGTCTTTGCAACGTGTATGTGGGATCAATGTCATACTTGGTATGGTTGTGTTAGATGGTGATAGTTATATTTCCATATGACAAATCTCATTTATTCAGTGCCATTGATATTACACTCATAGAGGACACACAATGAGTAGCTTACTGTACCATGTCATGTATATTAATGAGTGGACATGAAACCATCCAAGTCTTAGCTTTCATAAAGTAGGTAGGCTTAACGATGAATCACTGAAGAGGATAGTTTGATGTGTGTCATGATGAATAGATTGTTTCTGCTTCTCATGTTTTGAGGATTGTATTGAATGAAAATGTCAGTAGCTTCACAACTGATATGTCCTAACAGGCTAACACATCTCAATTACATGGCAGATATGGGATAATTATTTCAGATATTGTTCAGATATCTTTCATGGGATAATTATTTCTGTATTATTCAGATATCTTTCATGGGATAATTATTTCTGTATTATTCAGATATCTGCCCAAGAAAGCAGGAGAAAGAAGAAGGAATATGTTGAAGCTCTGGAGAAAAGGTAACATATGAAAATAATCCCGTCGATAATGCTTGGCATTGATGTTTTACATTTCTATTCTCATGGTCCATTGCCACAGCTGAAGTTATACCACCCTGCCAGTGTTGGATTCAGTCAACAATATGTTCATATTGCAGTGGTTTGAATAGTTGAGCATTGGTAACAAAATAGTCCAGACAAAATCTCTGATTTAGTTGTGGAGATGTTGATTTTGGAAATAAATTTTATATTTTAAATTTTAATTAAAAATCTGGCAACATTGGTGGTGTCATTGTTTTACTTGGGCTGAAAAACTATTATTTAAAATTTTCATGCTTTAATTTAATACCAATTTAAAGTAGTATGGCCGAAGTGATTGAAAAATGTATTACATTTGAATATTTTTCTGTTGGTTTGATTAAATTCCAAGCAAGGGGGTTGATCAGAGAGGGATATAGTCTCACATACATAGCATTGGTTCCCATAAGTGGCCTTGAGCCTAGACACCTGGAAGCCACAAAGGCCATAGCAATTTTTGAAGTGTTTCTTTTTACAAATTCAGTACAAATGAATCAGTAAAAAAGAGGGTTGCATAGGTGGTTTGTGTGGCCGGGGATGGTACATTGGGAAGAGATTATGCTTTGTAATGATGTTAACTGTCTGTGCTCATTTTGCATGACACTGATTGTTCAATATTGTGGTAATTGATTGTTCAATATTGGAGTGTTACCAATACTACCATGTAAAGTTCATTGTTGTTTCTGTAGAATGTCATCTAATGTTTCAAAAGTGGTAAAATCACTAGTATCTTGCACACCAATCATGGAGGGTTTGGGGGGGGGGGGTTGGTGAAACTGTCCCCCACCTTCTGTGAATTGACTAGGCACTATTATCAAGCTGTTCAATGTAAGTTGTTCAGAGCTTTGTAAGACTGGCATCAGAATTTCCTTGTGGTCTAGCCCCTTTAATTTCCAAGCAGTAATATTTTTATGCCATCGCTAAAATTGAAAACCACTTGGGATCTGTGACTAGGATCTGTTATATACCTTTATTAATTTTGTACAATTTTGTAAAACCTAAAAGAAATCGTACCCATTTACTACACCCTGTTTCTCTATAGAACCATGTATCTGTTTTTTACTCCCAATGCAAGTATAATTAATAAAACTAGTGTTAGAATTGGCAAAATCCATCTATATTCCTTTTACTACTGTTATATACTTCTTTGCAAGAGTCATAACAAGTTGTAAATCGTTTGGGCATTACAAATTGAATTTTGACCATTCTCCATATTGGATGCTTTAATGGTGGTATCTGTTATTCCTACGGGATGTTCACAGGATGGAGTCGTATTCTCATGAAAACGGAGAGCTTCGCAAAAAATTAGAGAACCTGGAGACTACAAACGAGTCCCTCGCCGAACAGTTGGAGAGGCTCCAGTCTATTGTGAATAAAGTGACTCGACCAATCAAAGCCAGCGCAACCCAGACTGGAACGTGTTTCATGGTAAGGCTGCTCAATATGATGGGTAGTTCATGACCATCCAACGCTATTCCGGGCTGCCATTGATGTGTGTGGGGGGAGGGGGGTGTGAGGCAGGCGTGGGCAGATAATTTAGCATGTCAGTAGGAGAGTTTGAATATCACCCCCCTGTTGTTTTTTTTAGTCCATCCTAATGACAATGGGGAGCATGTGTTATAGGAAGGGGCATTCAATGGGAATATATTCATAACTCCCCCCTGCTTCTAAAAAAAAATTGTCTGAATGAGAGTTTACAGCAGTGTCGTTATTAAATACTTTCAGCTGGGTGGGGAAAGGTGAGGGGCATTTAACATAAATGGTGAGGGGCATTTAACATAAATGTGTGTGCCCAGGTAAGTCCTTCCACATCACCCCCTTATAACAAAGGAAATCATACGATAGTACAAATGAATGTTTCAGCTATATGTTTCCACATTAACAATAGGAAGAACGATGTATTTGGCTTTTAACAATGACAAATGTTTATCAATTTTTTAATGAAAAGTGTTGTATATGCAGATACTTTGCTATGCATTAACATGGTAGCCCATACAGCTTTGCATAAATTATAATCTGCCAACTAGAAACCTAGACCTTTATACCTTGGAATGCAACAAATGACTGAAATATGACTGAAACTTGTAGTGGAATGCACTCAATACACTCACTGGCCACTCACTCTGCATGGGAGTTATCTATGCAATTCAAAATAACTCCATTTCTCTGCTGCATTGATGATGTACACATTTTTGTTCTGTTTTGTGTCATGCCTGCTCTCTACACTACAATGTGCTATAGATTTCTGGGTTCATAGCAAGTCATTCTTAGGGTTTTTTTTTTTTAGTATTTTGAAGGCAAAGTGTGAATTTACATTCCATCCAAGTATTGAAAAACTGTTGGTTTGAAGGAGCAATGCATGAATACAAAGGTTTGGCAAACAAAATGTTTGGGCTGGAAAATGTCAAATTTTAGTCTAGTTATTTTGTAAGATTGTTTTTTCAGTAAAGAAATTGAATGCTTATTTGTGAGTGGAGTTTTTTAATCATGCTCTTTTCTTTTTATTTTTGCTATCTATCTGCAATCTATGCCATTTTGCCTTTTCCAAAACGATAAGTGTTTGCTTGCCTTGCGTGATTGTGAAATGTTGAATGATTCTTTTACAAATACATCCTAAGTGCTTCGTGTTCTTGCATGATTGAGGAGGCCAACGTGGAACAACCATATGCATCAAAACGCCCATTATTGAAGAACAGATCTAATACGTTAAACAAAATTTGCCTGGCTCTAGTCACATTTGACTCTCCCATGCATAATTGCCCCTGCCCAAATCTCAACTCTATTTTTGTATGGTCAGTTTTTAATGAGAAAAATATGTATGACTAAAAACAAAATGTCCTCCCAACTGTTCCTAATGATCATCGGGTGTTGATTTGTAGTGGCAGTATTGGACTTTAACATTTGTTCTTGATGTTATCTGTTGACCAACTGATCAATGTCGGTGGTGTTGAAAATGATGAAGCATTCAGATAACTTGTATCAATATTTCTTTTGTTCAATTCGGATTCATATTCAAACCAGGTTAAAATGAATTGCACAATGGCCCAGGACCGATATTAAGGTGTACAGATTGGCCCAGGACTGATATTAAGGTGTACAGATTGGCCCAGGACCGATATTAAGGTGTACAGATTGGCCCAGGACCGATATTAAGGTGTACAGATTGGCCCAGGACCGATATTAAGGTGAACAGATTGGCCCAGGACCGATATTAAGGTATACAGATTGGCCCAGGACCGATATTAAGATGTACAGATTGGGGTTCCTGGTTTACATACAAGGCTGATTCAATTCCTACCATTGTAAATGGATTTGTTTTTAGGGGAGCATTTTAATCCACCCATGTCGGCCATGTTTGTAACATCAAACATAATCACGGTGATGATATCAGATAATCCTCGAGCATCGGCTCCGTTTGTGGTAACTAGAGTCAATATTCTTAGATCAACCGACTTGGTGAGCTCTTAGCAAACACGAGTGAGTGAATGTAGATGAGGTTAAAGTGCCATGTTGGTTGTCTGCAGCTTAAGATACACCTTGATACAATGTAGAGAAATCCATTTATATGATTCAGATGTGCGTAACTAAGCCATATAACATGTTATGCTACAAGTTGATTTATGCTACATGCCTGAAACATGCATGTAGTTTTTGGATGTGTGCATTAGTATTCCATGTACAATATTGTGAATCTCTTAACCCTTTACTTTACTTGCCATTTTATTGGTTAGCCTGTAATGCTTGAATTAGTGTGAATGTGGAACATAATCTTATGAAGATCTCAAATGCACATGTCCATGGTCATAGGGAATGTCAGTTAGGTAGGGGAGGTATAGTTACCCCCTGCCCCTAATGCTTTTTTTGGGAAAACAATTGAATATTGGGAAAGTATGGCCACATGGAGAAAGAATAATGCCAGACCTTGTTTTTGCCCACCCCTCCTCCCAAGTGAAATTACTCTCCTATGCCCTGGGGGGGGGGGGGGGTAATACCATTGAAAATCCACACTTAACATACAATTTGTTTTTTTTATGATTCCATTTGCACTAGGCCTCACTTCATTTAGAATGTAACGGAAATAAACTGATAATTATGTCGTTACAGTCTAGTGTATAACAGGAACGTAGTTTCAGTTTGCATTTCATGTGCTTAAATTCGGCCAAATTTTACTACATTTTCAATAAATGGTATCTTTGCCCAGCTGTGAAACATGTCATTTTCCAAGAACAAAGAGGCATCATTTCTGTTAATGATATCAATTGATAATTATTTAGAGACTATAAATCAGTCAAATTTACCTTGTTAATTTATTAAAGTTTCACTTAAAATAAGCCGCATTATGTCAGCTAAGGGAGCTCCTGGCCGTATTCCGCAGTGTGTGTGTGTGTGCGCGTGTGTGTGTTTTACAGGCCTTTTCATAGTGTGCAGAGACTGTGAAATGAGCTCTCAGACAGAACTCTGACAGATGAATATGCAGTAGATGGGAGGTGCCTGAGTGACTGCCCCGGTGGTTAACAAAAGAAGGATTAACTCC
>JAODFY010223195.1:0-10458 GCA_027580055.1 Paracaudina chilensis | reverse complement strand
AACAGGCAATCCTGAGGAGGCAATCCTATTGACCAAGTTAAAGACCCACTCACTAGCACACAGACGAAAGTTCAACCTCACTGGATGAATGATTTTTTTAAATTTCTCAATTAATTATTTTTTTCAAAGTAAATAAACTAAAAATTATTTTAAAATAAATGAGTTTATTAAAAAATATATATAAAAAACAGCAATAATTTTTTTGCCCGGTCTCGGAGCGAGACCGGCAATTTTCGACACCACAAGGGTCCGAGACCAAGACCGAGACCACAGGGTGTCGAGACCGAGACCGAGACCAGGGAAAACCGGGGAGACCGGTCTCGAGTACTACATCACTGGCCAGAAGAGAACAGTTTTGGTTGTCAAAGGAGAAGGTTGGGTTGGAGAATAGGAGAGGGGAAGTTAGTGAAGAAGTGGAGAGGGAGAACAGTTTTGGTTGTAAAAGGAGAAGGTTGTAGAGGATAGAAGAGGGGAAGTTAGTGAAGGAGTGGAGGAGAGTTAGAGGTTGGTAGTGGAGGTCGAGTGAGGAGGCGGTACTGGTGATTAGGAGAAGGGAAGCTAGTGAAGGAGTGGGGAGAGCGTTAGAGTCTGGTAGTAGAGGTCGAGTGAGGAGGCAGTATTGGTGGTTAAGAGAGGGGAAGCTAGTGGAGAAAGGAGAGGAGGAAGAGTATAGTTTTTGGTGTTGGAAGAGGAGGTTTTGCTTGTGCCGGTAAAGGAAACGTGAGAGGAGAAAGTGGAAGAAGAGGACAAAAATTGATTAGTGAAGTCATAAACACAGAGTTGGCAGGTGGACTTAATTTAATATTGTAAACCGCGTCCGCAAACGAGTCACTAGGTTGACCTTTCCACTGGGAGGAGCTATTGGACCGTTCACAGAGGAGCTGGAAGACCCCACCCTGGATGTTCATCTGAGCAACATTAAGGTCGACCTGCGCAATATTTATTGTTTAAGTTATTTTAGTGTTTATATTTGGAGGTGGCCACCAATTGTATTGAATATTGTGTGAGTTATTCTTTTATTTATACTTTAATTCATTCTCATTTCATTATTTTTCTGTGTCCTTGTGTCATGTTAATTTCAATCATCCCCACGACCTCGCAATAGACCGATTTCTCCCATAAAAGTTAAATCCTTTGTATTTGCCCTTGGCTCCAACACTTCATAATTATTAAAATTCCTGGTGATTTGCTCCGCACCAAATCATTCGTTACATACCGGTTACATTAGTATAGCCTCAGTCATTAGAATGTTATTGAATGAAATATATAATTGTGGAGTGAATGTCACTTTCTATCTGGTGGTGGGTATCTCCACCGAGCTGTGGCCCCGAATCAACTCAGAGAACAACACAACGTGCCTTTGCTAACGGTAAACATTGCCCTACCTTCATCTAACAATCTATGGTGGCTAAAAACAATGAACTTGGAGGTTTAATTCTGTCATTTATTAATAGCTACATTTGACAACTTTTTGACAATTGTTGTTTCAATTAATCAGATGGCGTGTCAAGTATTTATTTAAGATTCTCTCATCGCAAAGATCAAAGTCGTGGAATAACAGGGACTTTATCTGTCGGCCCCTCTCATCAACATATACCACATGACTTGCTGGGATTAGTAACTTATTACTTTAGCAGTGTTTTGAGGGTGACAAGTTTTTTTTTCTTCAACAATTTAGTTAAAGGAGAAATAACCCCAACAGGTAATCTTAGCTTATATGAAAGAATATCTGGTTGTTTTCAAGATATCAATGTTTTAACTTTCAGCAATACAGAGGCTGTCATTTTCTAAGAAATATGTATATTATGACAAGTATATTAGAAAAGTATTTTATGACATCACAAAGCCACTAGGAGTCAAAATCCTTTTGTATTTCTTAATTATCCATATTTACACTGATAAACAATATTTTAATAATTTGATAATTAGTTTGTGAAAGATGAACATATTTTATATAGGGCAAAATTTAAAAAAATCCATGTTTAGCATACTCGCCCACAAAATTATCTGGCTGATCATTTTGGAAAAAAGTGGCTATTTTTAAAAAGAAAAAAGGTAGTATGCTAAACATTTTTGTTTTATTTTACTTGGCATTAACATTTTAATTAAATACTCTTCCAATAGGAGAACAAATGGTCTAACTTATTATGAAATACAGGACCTCTAGTGGCTCTGTGATGTCATAATTCTAAAAGGAGCTGAGAGCTACGTGATTCGTTGCCTTTGGTATTAAAATCATCAGTTAAGTGAAAGCTCAATTAAGTATTCCTCAAAATAATAAAGACCATATACTCATTATATGACTAACATATATGCCTAATATGAACTCAATTGAAGTTTCCTTTGATAAGTTACAATGTTTTCAGTATTTGACCTCTGGTGGCCTCACATGACCTTTGACCCCTACCAAAATAATAGGGATCATCTACTCTCTATGAGTAACATATATGCCTAACATGAGCTCAATTAAAGTTTCCCTTGACAAGTTACAGTGTTTACAATATTTTCAGGATTTGACCTCTGGTGACCTCAGATGACATTTGATCCCTACCAAGAGCAATTACGGATCCTCTACTCACCATGACTCATATATACCATGTATGAACTGAATTGTATGGATGACCCTTCCCCAAACAAGGAAAAAAAAAAAAATCATGGGAAACATGAATATTAAAAAAAAAAAAACATTTTGTCTGGTTTATAAAACTGAGCAAATCTATTTATATGGACATATGAACATTATGAACAAGTTACATGATATACAAAATAAAAAACATCGGACAAGGAACGTGCAAATTAACTATAGGCCTAAATTAACATACAAGTTTGGTGACTAACCCTGCAACACTCATTTTATTTTTAGGACAAAAACTTTAATATAAACCATTTCAAAACATTTTAGTCTAACTAGAGAAGATTAAAGCCGAAAGAAAGATGTATTAGACCTGCTCCTGAACCCCAAAGAGAACAATTAAGCATGAATGTATAATCAGGTCAAACAAGTAAAAACAACTGCAAATTAAACCAGGATATTTTTTTTCTGAATTATGTTACATAATATAGTATGACAAAGACAACCTGCTTGAATGATGAATATTAATGATATGAAACTGTTTATTCCACTTGTAGTATCAGGGGGGAGCACCAAATTAAAATACATGGGAGGGGGCACTAAATTGGAATACTTGGGGGGTCACTAAATTGGGATACTTGGGAGGGGGAACTAAATTAGAATTTTTTTTACCAAACTACAGTTAAATACCTTTGCATGAACTTCCTGGCTGCTGAATACTCTCAAATCATCTCCAAATTTTGATGATTTTGATCAATATCTGGGCTGAATCCTCAAGTACTCATCCCAGATATACACCATTTTGTATGGTAAAGCTGGCTACAGACATATGTTGACCTCTCTGTGACATATCCTGCAAGCAGTATCCTCAGTTTTCCATTTAATATTATTGTATTCTTTCTTTCTCTCTACTGTGCAATGTAGTCTTTAATTATGCCTCACAATGTCTACTGTATTATTAATAAACTTACAGATATGATTTTTTAAGACATCTCTGTGTACAATTTGTAGAAATATAGGCAAAATAGCAAGAAGAATAAAACATAAAACCTTATGATGTAATGAAGCTTTTACAACATCCCAGCCCCTTTCAAATTCTGTAAATATCAAAATAAAGTGGAAATGGTCACCAAAAATTATGATAGTAGCATTGGTTACATTTAAAGAATGAACTACAATTGGTTGACTTTTACTTTGTCATGTGGAACCATTCTAGCCAATGAGAGGCAAGGATTTCAATAAAGAAAAGCTCTGGGTTGTAGAATACTCATTGATGTGGAAAGGAAGAAATAAATACCAGGGTATGGAATTTCCAGTATACCTAAATATATATTTATATAAAGAGTATTCATTAGAGATTAATTGACCAAATTGTATAACAATATGATATGATGCAAGATTAAATCCAATATTTAAATTAGGAACCACATATATGCAAATTCTACAAAACTATCAATATGCATAAAACATTTGCAGCATTTCATTTGTCCCAATTTCATTAAATACAACATACTGCTTAATATTTATTGCTCTTTTACTTAAATTAAAAAATGAATTAATTTAACTTTTCCGGCTGATACAAGAAACAACCAGAGATTCAGAATAAAAATCCAAAAAGGAAATATTTGGTAATCGTTAATTGCAACCTAGCAGTTACCATTTAGCTTATATGGCAGTCCATGTAATCATCATCAATACAGACCATGTAATCATCATCAATACAGACCATGTAATCATCAATACAGACCATTCAATCATCATCTTTACAGACCATTCAATAATCATCTTTACAGACTGTGTAATCAACATCTTTTTAGGTCGTAGACACTACTGAGTCTGTACGTTTATTGTAAGCTTGTTAGCGCAATGAGAGGGGCAAAACTAAAAACTGTGGGGGGGTTGAAAGCCTGTGGCATCGGAACCTAAAAGCATTTTTTTCCAAACCCCTCCCTTTACAGGCTTACAGGGCCATGTCCAAGTGTTTAGATTTAAATGACATTGCATTCCAGGAGGATTCTTGACCCTGCAGCACACTTTGAATGCACCAGGGACATTATTGTCCAGTGATCCATAAATGTTGGGTTGAGAGGGAGTATGTATGACAAGTATTAAAAAAAAAAGCATTATTTTCAGTCACATGCAAATTGCCAGTATTGGGGAGGGGGATTACCCCCATCCAAACTTCCATGATGCTGGATTGTTCCCAAGCCCTTGTAAAGGCAGGAGGTTAATGCACAGGTTTGGGCCTCCTTGCCGGGTTTGTTGAATCAACATCAAAGTACATGAACCTTTGAATCCTCATTGTTTTAAAGAACTGTTTACGGAGTTGAATAATCTAATCTGCGTTCATTTCATATCTTATCATACCCCTGTGGTTACCTGGTGTGGGGATGGTACAACTAAGTCCCATTCCCACCCTTACACCTTGGACTTAATTTAATTACAATGCAAATCTCTTTTTGACATTTGAATAAGAAAGACAATCACAGTTCCACAGGTCGAACTGGTTAACGATGTCATCATTATGGAATAAAACAAAGGTTAATTATCAGAGTTTAAATTTGAACAGTTAGTCTACAAAGAAAGCTGCTGACAAATTATAAACATGATACATAATGCATAGAAGAAAAAAAACAGGAAAACTGCAAAAAATTTACCAATTTTTATAAAGATTACCAAATTGGTAGTGAGTTAACCCTTTATGCCCCCAGGTGGCGAAATAAGCAGATAACAAAAGAGCCAACACTCGATAACAATCAACCACCACTGTGATATTACTTGCTTAAATCCCTGCTTGTCACTGTATACAGGGTCCAAGCTAATTGGTGTAAATTGGGTTTACTGGGAATTAGTGGTTGACATATTTTATAGGTCTAAAGTTATTGGAAGGAGGTTGAGATAGGAGTATAACAAAATGAGAATATCCACCAATACAATGAAAATATTCAGCACCAAAAACATCAGGGTTCTTGTACCCCATATGGGCAACATACAGAGATCAAATATGACCTCTGTAAACATTTGCATTCTCCAGTTATTGATCTTACAAGGTTATCACACTTTGACGTCAAATGACCTTGGAACAGCACCAAAAACAATAGAGCTCTTGTACCCAATATGGGCAACATACAAGTCACATATGACCTCTGTAGACACTTGCTTCGCCAGTTATTGCGATTACAAGGTTTTAACCGTTTGACCTCTGTTGACCTCAAACAACCTTGGAAAAGCACCAAAAACAATAGGGTACTTGTACTCAATGTGGGAAAGCTGCATGCCAAGTAAGACATTCGTGAAGGTTGGCGTTCTTGAGATATTCACATCCACACAAGCAAGGAATCAATGATATATGCCCACCTATGTTTAATAAGGTGGCTAGGTGAGCATGTTAAATGTCCCTTTTACACAGTTATTGATTTGATTTCTTGTTAACCATATATTCCCCAAGAAGCTTTGTGGTATGACCAACCTATGAACCCGGTCCAAACTGATTGTCACACCTGTATTTCACATACCAATGAAACTTTATGTTTCCAAATAATTGTTTTGACTTTTAGACCTCAAAAGAATGTGACAATGGCTTTTTTTTTGTTGATAAAATGAATACCCAAAAAAATTATATATAAATTTGAGAAATGGTGTGGGAGAAAAATTTAAGATAAGGATTTTATTATAGGTTGAGAGGGTTGAAAGAAAAGCAAGTGACTCTGTGTCCTTGTGTAGATTAAAGACTCAAAAAGAAACTCACATCCATACCCATATTATCTGTAGTTGGTTGCAGGAACATACAGTTTACTGAGCTCACCTTTCATATAGCAGATTCCTGGCATATTTGGGTAGAGATTTTCTCTATGAATGTTCCATAAGAACATCAACGTTGGTGCTTCCATTGCCTTTTAATGACAACCCACTCAGTTATATTACATTTTTTTGTATACACACGTGGGGGCCATCACACTAAAAATCATACAAGAAAACAAAATAGCTGGCCATAAGACACATGACAAATTTGGAGAACCCTTAAAGCATAAGTCAAAGTTTTAGATATTTAAAAAAAATTATTTCCATTTTCAATATGGCAAAAAATACATTACCCAATGTTTCATGGCAACGTATGTTCTATTATACAAGTCAATATATGACAAAATGTGTTCTTGTTGGCAACAATTTTTTTTGTTTTTTTTCTGATCCAGTTTTTTTCCCCTGTGATTTGTATTTACAGTGTGTATTCTTTATTTGTATATCATAACCACACATGTGATTTGTCAGTAATCACACATGTGATGACAATAGATATTACTATTTCTGATCATTGTTTGTTGAGGGTACATACGTGGGATAACCATGATTTGCATATAGTTATGGTATTATTTAATATTTTTAAAAAAAAGGAAAATTTGCACATCATATTTTATACCATTACCACAGATAGCCAAAATCACAGTGCCTTGTTTATCCTAGGAAAGATCACTGTGGTTTTGTACCCTGGACAAGCCCTACCCTGGATGTCTGTTAAAGTATAAACTGTTTTTTGAAATGTGTAGCTCCTGTGTAGCTTCTGTCCTGCTCTCTGGTTCTGTGTAGCTCCTGTGTAGCTTCTGTCCAGCTTCTGTCCTGCTCTCTGGTTGTGAAGGACTTTTCATTTGTTGTTAAATGCAAATGACATCACTCCATATGTTGTACAGGCAGTTTGCACTTACAGTGTATTAGCAGACTAAGACCATCTGGCATACAGGCAGTTTACGCTTACAGTGTATTAGCAGTCTATTGATTCACTGTGCATATTCCATCCCATGGAGTCCTCTACACAACAGACTGAACTCCTTCACTGCATCCTGAACCTGCCTCTTGTTCACTTTACTCCTGAAATGAGAAAGATAAGCAATGTCATTAAATACCAGAGAAGGGGCTACAAATTGTCATAAGAAGCCCAACACTCCCCAAATCCCTCAGAATATTGTAAATGTTCTGTGTTGCACATTTACACACAAGTATATGTAGTGGAAGAGCATTAATATTAAATCCCATTATTGAATGAATATATTGGGGATGATATTTTTATGAATATGTAGGCAAAGGAACTTGAGTAGGGGCTACAAGCTTTCTTTGCAATAACTGTGATATTCAACCAAATGTGAAAACCACCTCCCCCCTCCTTCCCACACCCAAACACTCTTGAATACTGTTGGACATTGTAACAATTTTACACCAGGTATTTGAGTTGAGTTGAGCAATTGATTTCAAACTCAAAATCTAAGTGAAAGACAACAGATTGACATTGCATAATATCTAGCAATATGTTTTTATTTGACAACTAATTAAAAAGCAGATTAATAGATTAATTTGTTTATCTGTTATACAGTGCAGATTGAACTCTAGAACAATACAAAAAGATTAATCTCTTGAGAGCTCGGGCAGAATTCCTTTGATTAGCAATTTTGACAAATAGTGATAACTGTAATATTGCACGTCCCAGATGTAATTGTCTATAATCCTAACACAGGTCACAAAGTTTGTCATTGTTGCTGGGTTTCACATTGTATGCTAGTCAGGAATGGGAAGCTAAGGGAGGGGTGAATGTTAGGAGACAAGGAAATGGTTCTTAGCTGTGAACGACCTGTGTAAGTCACCTTCCACCAAGTGCCATGATGACAAATAACTCCATTTATGCAACTGTCCTTAAAAATGGTTCTAAATGTGGCATGTATAGCAGGAAATAGCTTCCCAGCACTAGAGTATGCTGGTACTTTTTTAACCAACTGCCCTCAGCAAGAAATGATACACCTGGAGTTGTTTTGGAACTGTTCTAAAGCTTTAAGTTCTGTATCTATCAGTAAATGTTTCAGAGCTATTTGTACTATTCTGGAGATGTATCTGCTCTGGAGGTGTATATGTTACTGCTTTGGAGGTATTTACAACTGCTCTAAAGCTGTTTGTAACTGCTCTAAAGCTGTTTGTAACTGCTCTGAAGCTGTTTGTAACTGCTCTGAAGCTGTTTGTAACTGCTCTGAAGCTGTTTGTAACTGCTCTGAAGCTGTTTGTAATTGCTGTTTGTAAGTTTTAACTATTCCCGAGCTGTTTATAACTGGTTTCTAACTGTCCTGGAGCTGTTTGTAACTGCTCTGAAGCTGTTTGTAACTATTCTAGAGCTGTTTGTAACTGCTCTGAAGCTGTTTGTAACTGCTCTGGAATTGTTTATAACTGCTCTGGAGCTGTTTATAACTGCTCTGAAGCTGTTTGTAACTGCTCTGGATATATTTGTAAGTTGTAAACTGTTCTGGAGCTGTTTGTAACTGCTCTGAAGCTGTTTGTAACTGCTCTAAAGCTGTTTGTAACTGCTCTGCAAGGGTTTTTTATCTGCTCTGAAGCTGTTTGTAACTGCTCTGAAGCTGTTTGTAACTGTTCTGTAGATACAGTAACTGCTCTGGGTCTGTTTGTAACAGTTATCAAGCTGTTGGTTTACTGCCTGGATCTGTTTCTAACTGCTCAGTAGCTGTTTGTCACTGCTCTGGAGTTGTGTTTAAGTGCTCCAGAGTTGTGTTTAAGTGCTCCAGAGTTGTGTTTAAGTGCTGTAGAGTTGTGTTCAAGTGCTCCAGAGTTGTTTGTAACAGTTCACAAGCTGTTTGTTAAATGCTCTGGAGCTGCTTGTAACTGCTCAGGAACTATTTGTTACTGCTCTGGAACTGTTTTGAAACTGATTTGGAACTGATTTGGAGCTACTCTGGGGCTATTTGTAACAGTTTACAAGGTGTTGGTTTTAATACTGCTCTGGAGCTGTTTGTAACTGCTCTGGAGCTGTTTGTAACTGCTCAGGAGCTGCTTGTTAAAAGGAACAGTTTCAGGAACAGTTATCAGGAACAGTTTTGATTTCAAACAATTGCAGAGGGCTCTATAATATTTACTTTTTTGGGAGTGCAGTCTAATTTTCAGCCCTGTTAATTTAACCATGTTGATCACTTCAATGCAGTTTGCATACCATAGCTAGAACCATGCTTTCCTGGATACAACCTACTTAGATACTACATGGTTTTTACCCCAGAGACCGGGATTTGAAGTCTGTTCTGCCTCTGCCCCACAGCATTATTTACAATGCTCGCTCCTTTCTCACCTTTTTGCTTAGCTCATCAAATAAATGATTATTTATAGTTTACAAATCAGGTGTCAATGAATTATGAAATTGTGTTGGAAAAAAAAAATCAACTAACTCATATGGGCCTTGCTCCCCGACCTCTCAAATACTACTGCAGCTGCCAAAGAATTTGCCTTCCAAGACATGAAAACATGTTCAATTTAATAGCAGCTAACTGACATTGTTCTAGACACAAGAGATATATATTTATAGGAGATAGAAAAGGGGAGGTGGGGGGGTTACAAAGTTTGGATTCCTGTTGACCTTCGAACCTTTGATAAAATGTATCCACTATAATGTGATTGGTGGGTCTTTGTTTGCAACATTCCACTATGACGTAACAAAATGAAAGGAATTCTGGGCTCATTAACAATCTATAAAGGCTGGTAGCAGTGGCAAATTCCAGGATATCTATGGAGAACTAATAAAACATCGAGAAATACGTTGTCCAATCTGGAATGATCCTGAAAAGGAGGCAAATTTGGCAGATTTTTTGCAGTTTATTATAACAATGTGTCACAACATTTGATGTAAATTTGATGTTTCAATATTGTTTTGTCCTTGCAGCCCCCTTTAAAGGTTATGATGCAATTCTAGTTGTTATACACAGGTGTTACACTGAACAGAGTTTGTTATGCAAGTTTGCTAATTTCATCTTTAAAGGTATATCACCACTTATACTGTCCTAAAAATTTCTCAGACCCCATGAATTTTGTGATTGGTGGGAGCCCAATACATAACAGCAAATGAGCTGAGC
>JAODFY010223084.1:0-10460 GCA_027580055.1 Paracaudina chilensis | reverse complement strand
CACCAAGTTTCAGCTTGATATGACCAGGCATGATGGACTAAGAGTGTTTACAAGGTCTTCAATATTTGACCTCTGTTCACCCCATATGACCTCTGACCCCTCCCAATAGGGATCATGTACTCATTATGAGGAACATATATACCAAGTACGTACGTATCATGGGGAACATACACACACCAAGTTTCAACTTGATCGGACCAGGCAATCTGGGCTTATCGTGTTTACAAGCAAAATTTCACCCCCAAAAACCTTGGATCTGCACCAAAAACAATATGTTTCTTGTACTCATGGTGAGAAAGACACACACCAAGTTTTTATCGTGTTTACAATCAAAACATCACACACATACACACATACACATACAGTACGCCAGCATGACTACATAGATTCCTTGAGACTTCATCAAGGAATCAAAAATGATCATTCCCAGAACCATGTAGAGTAATTTGCATTTGGTTTATTGCTGCTGTTGATTCTTCATCGATTGAGAACATCTTGGAACGTAAACTATTTTTCTATTCGTTTACTATAGGACTGTCTTTTTGAGATTAGCTTCTCTGGTGATCCTGCTTTTCTCACTCTACCCACAAATATATTGTGTGGGAGATAAACAGAATGCAGAGTGTCGATACTGTGAAGATCCTGGGTTAAGGGTAAGGAAGCTCCATCCATTCTTAGGAGACACTGCCGCATGCTGGACGGGTTCTATTTTTTCAATTAAAGGAATAAAGGTCCAGTGGTTAGGACAATGGGCTTGTGATTCAAGGATTGTAAATTCAATCACAAGGATTATTGTAGGTTCAAATCCTGGCCAGACCTTGTGCTTAACCTTGACATCCTCTATTTACCTAGGTATATAAATGGGTACCTGGGACCAAACTACATTACATATAAGGAACTTTGACAGTAGATTTGGAAGTTTGTAATTTTGGAGGTACAATTACCATCTTGGACAAAACTCCTTGGGACACCCCACTTCCCCATAAAATGTTGGAAAAATATTCTGTATTCATGTCATATCAGTTTTTTCTTTAGGAAACAACATTGGACAGGGGAGTGGGGTTGTGGTAATTCATCCCAAAACATTATTCTGGACCTCTTCCTTATTAAATTGGAGAGTGATAACGTTAATTATTGCTGTTGCCATGCCTAAAGAGTCCCAACAGTTTTGACCAAGATTTTGCCCAAATTCAACATTAACTTCAAGTCACAATATAGGCTCATGAAAAACTAAACAAAACGTCAACGGTGGCAAGTGGAGTTACAAATTACCATATAACCGGTCTATAGTATGGCACTACGTTTATTGTTTTAGGCCACTAATTTACTGTTTTCCAAAACATTTGCAGCAAACTACATTAGAACTAATAATGGATGATTTATTATAGTTCCTAAAACTGTGTCGGTTTGCCTGGTGGACTTGAATTGACAGATTTGTCTGAAGCCGTACAAACCAATGGTAGATGTAGCCTATAACTCTTCCCCATTGAATATAATCATTATGTATTACATCAACAAGCCAATTTTAAAGTACACTAGATCATCATTCCACCGAATTATGAGCGTTGTTATGGGTACGTCTTAAAAACAATGAATGATTTTATGTTGCACTCATGTATCCTATATACCGTTGGGGGGGCTATGCTAAAACATGGTGTAGGTCCGTGCTTTTGGTAGACACTAGTAGAGTCTAGAAGTTCAGGCTGAAATTGTGACTGCTAGTTTCAAACTATGGTCACTTCAACACAGTGTGTTAGCAGGTAGGTTCTATGTCATTCAGTGGTACCTGCGATGTAACTTGTAAAAATAGTATGAACTGGCCGTGGTATTAACATTTTTACTGAATTATCAATTAATACCTTATCGATTTATTTGGTAAAGTGGTTAAATGTTATTTATATTTTGTTGATATTGGATATATACCCAAACCCATTGTGCTTTATATAGGACTGGATTTTGATGTGACCTCGGTATAGTCTGTCCAGTCATCTCCCTGCTGCTACCTTTATCATGATCAGGTTACATCACCCAATGTTATACAGTCAGAGAAATCCTGCACAAGATAATTTCCTTTTAACCGCTCCCCCCATATTATCAGAATTCTCAATTCCATTCTTTCCAGTGTTGGGAGACCTCCATTGGTCAAGAGTTCTACAAGCTTGCCCTTACCGATTTTGCAGCAGTTGTCGTTGTGGTCATTGCCGTCGAGTTTCCCAGAAAGTAAGTTAACTGTCACAGACTACCAGAGATGGAGGAGAGTGGCATTTAGGGGCAGTAAAGTGAAACAATTCTCTGTGGCGCCTATTTGCATTTGGGTAGACATGAAAGCCATATAGGAAACCCAGGCCTGTAATTCTTTAAATTGTGCGGCTAACTTTAACAGAATAGACCAGAGATCACATTTTTAGATACTATTAGATCAGAGCAACTTTGAAGGAAACAACTTTCTCTGAGAAAAAAAAACTCTAAAATTACAATCATTGAAGACAAAAGCTTTCTGTACCTTCAATCAGTGAAAAGAAAAGTTTCTCTGTACCTTGAATTTTTTAAAGAACTTCAATCATTGAAACAAGCTTTCTCTATACCTTCAATCATTGAAGAAAGAGAAGTTCTCTGATTCTCCAGTCTAAATGACAGAGAAACATAAATTGAAACAGCACTTGTGGTTATTGCCATTGAAGTTTCCTAGAAAGTTAACTATCACAGACTCCTAGAGATGGAGAGTGGCATTTAGGGGCAGTAAAGTGATATTATTCTCTGTGACACCTTTTCATTTTGTATTGTGGCAGACATGAAACCCTGTAATTCTTTAAAATGTGAGGCTAACTACAACAGAATAGACAACATTTTAAGATACTATTAGATCAGAGTTTAAAATGCAATTAGGCATCAGAGAGAATATATAAAAAAGAAACCAGAGTGCCAAATACAACAGAGATCAAAATAATAGATCAAAATACACACAAAAATCATGAGACAACAAAAATAAATCAACACTCAACATACAATAGATCAATATCAGAGATCAATCCCCCAAATACAAAAGGAAGAATTAGACAACAGAAACCAAATCTAGAAACTACATTAGACAATTAATACCTTACAAATGAGGATGCTGAGTAACTGTGATAACTATCTAAACAATTGATACAAATTATTCTTGATTTTTTTATTCCTTGCCTTGGCCGCAAGGAATCTATGTGGATGTGTTTTGCAGCAGGTTTGAGGACTTGAACAAAGGAAGTCCTCGGAAGACGAATTCAATAGGAACAAAAGGTCCTCGGACGTTCAAACAATGGTTAGGGTATTGTCAGCTTAGGGCGCAGACAAAGAAAATTACAATAGAGTCCTCAAACATAGTGTAAAACCCACCTGTGTGTATGTGTGTGTATGTGTGACGCCAAGCTTGTAACCATGTTATCTCAGCAGTCCCAAGTTGGATTAAAATCTTACTTTGAACATATATTACCGATATTGAGTAGAGGATCCCTATTGATTTTGGAAGAGGTCAAAGGTCATATGAAGTCAATAGGGGTCAAAAATATTGAAAACCTTGTCACCATGTTAACTCTGCAGTCCCAAGTTGGATTAATATCTTTCTTAGCAAATATGTTACCCATATTAAGTAGATGATCCCTACAGATTTTGAATGAGGCCAAAGGTCACATGTGGTCAATAGGGGTAAAACATTGAAAAACCTAACCACATTATCTCAGCAGTCCGAAGTTGGATTAATATCTTACTTGGTACATATGTTACCCATATCGAGTAGATGATACCTTTTGATGTTGAAAGAGGTCATATGAGGTCAACAAGGATCAAACATTGAAAACCTTGTAACGTAGTTATCTCAGCAGTCCCAATTTGGATTAATTTTATCCTTGGTAAAATTTTTATCCATATTGAGTAGATGATCCTTATTGATTTTGAAAGAGTTCAAAGGTTATATGAGGTCAACAGCAGTCAAACACTGAAACCTTGTACCCAGGCTAACTCAATAGGAGAAATGTGATTGAAACTGTTGGTATGTAGGTCACCAATATTGAAACCTAGTAATTGTATGAGAGGTCAAAGGTCATTTGAGGTCAACATGTCTCAATTTCTGAAAATCTTGTAATTTGGCTGACTCTATAGGGGAACCTAGTTGGTATGTAGTAATATTGAGTAGATGGACCCTATTGATTTCATAGGAAGTCATTCGAGGTTCATTTGAGGTCAACACACACAAAAAAAATATATGGGAAACATGGATGAAACTCATAGTTGGTATGTAGGTCATTATTGTATGTAGCTTTCTCACAGTATGGAAATATAAATTAATTTATAAAAAATAATGTTTTTTAATCATATCAACTTAAAATTTGAGTCCAGCAAGGAATCACAAAACCTCTTGGTTTTCTTGTTTCACCATTTAGACTTGCTGCTAAATATCTGAAGATTGGAATAGCCAAGACTCTTGGAGATATGGAATTTGAAATTCCAAAGAATGTCCTTGCTATTGTCTATTCTCAGGCTCTCTGTTGGTGAGTATATCTGATTGATTCTTTTTCCTCTTCTTTGTAATTTTAAAGTTTTTGTTTTAGCAGAACAAAATGCATTTACTGAATTCACTTACTTATGTATATATATATTATGTTCTTTTAATCCATCTTCAAACTTTTTGTCAGTCCTCACATTTTCCTTTAATCTTTGAAGGAAACACCTGTTTATGAGGAAACAAAATCTCTTTCTCTGTACCTTCAATCATTGAAAACAACTTTCTCGGTATATTCAATCATCATTGAATACAACTTTCTCTGTACATTCAATCATTGTAAACAACTTTCTCTGTACATTCATTCATTGAAAACCAACTTTCTCTGTACGTTCAATCGTTGAAAACAACTTTCTTTGTACATTCAATCATTGAAAACAATTTTTTGTACCTTCAATTATTGAAAACAAGTTTCTCTGTACCCTTAATTATTGAAGAGAACAGCAGTACCTTCTCTATAAAAAAAACTTTTTCTGTACCTTCAAAATCTGTAAAAAAAAAGCTTTCTCTGTACCTTCAATAAGTGAAGCAAACATCCTTTTCTGTACCTTCAAAATCTAGAAAAAGCTTTCTCTGTATGTTCAATTATTGAAAACAACTTCTTTTGTACCTTCAATCAGTGAAGAGTAAAGCTTTCCCTGTATGTTCAATCATTGAAGAAAACCCAGTCTTAAATGTTGGAGAAACAGAAATTGAAATAACTGTCTCTGCAACTACAGTATTTCCTCAGATTCCATCCCTCATCTTTATTGAATTTATTGATTCTTTTATATATTCTTATGTCTCTTTCTTGAAGTCAGTAACTTTTTATTCACTAATACTCCTATTTGAAAATGTTTGTACCCTTTTTTTTTGGATATTTCAACCTACATTGAAGTTTTCAATCTGTCTCCATTCTCCCAATCTCAAGTAATCCAATCTTGCTTCAATGTTTTCTACTCAGGATAGGAGTGTTCTATTGTCCATTCCTGCCTCTCATGACCGCCTTTAAGTTCTTCGTCGTATTCTACCTCAGAAAGTGGAGTCTCCTGATAAACATGATGCCATCGCAGAAACCCTACAGGGCTTCGAGGTCCGGAATCTTCTTCATGTTGATATTACTGGTCACATTCCTCATGTGCATCGCACCGGTTGGCTACTTCATTGCAAAGTAAGTAAAAACAGATCGCATGGGAAAGTTTGATTGTGTACAGTGTTTGTCTCTATATAATCTGCATTCTACCTGTTGTAATAAAAGGTTCAATCAAACAACAACAAACTGCAACTCTTTAGAATGTTGTGTAGGTTAACAGAATTCAAGACCACTCACAAAAGAAAACAAGATTCCAAGTACCCAGATTGACGTAAGATTGAAAACTTTTTGAAAAAATTGTTGAAGCCAAGTTGAACCTATGTAGTCATGCTGGCAGCATCATTCCTATATATTGGTTTTGAGAGTGTGTGACTGGTTACCAACGACATGGGGGATATTAAAAGTGTAGTTTTGATTGACTTAAGATTGACTTTTTGAACAATCAGTACATGCTCCGTATTGCTTTTGAAAAAGGCGAGATAACTTTAATATGAGAAATAGTAGGATAGTTGCAGCACACTATGTCATATCCCCGAGGTTGGTGGGGGGGGGGGGGTGAGACAGCTAACTGCTGTACTTGAGAATATCAAGTGGTTAGGATATTGGGCTTGTTATTCGAGGATCAAAGGCTAAATATCCCAGCCAGATCATTTTTGGTGACCTGGGGCAAGACACTTACCCAAGATATTTAGCCTCTCTTGAACAAGGTGAGATAACTTATTGGAAGCAGAGTGCCAGGTTGTTGCAGTTGTTATATGATAACTGCTCTATGTTATGACACCCCTATGATCTGACAACCCTATGTTCTGAACCCTGCTGCCATGTAGTATTATGACAATGGACCCCTTCCTGTATATGCCCCCACCCCCTCCAGGTTGACTTCTTTTCTTGCTTGATAGCTATATAGTTTGTTTATTTCACACTGTCTTTGCTTTGCTGACTCCTCTTGTTGTGTCTTGAACATGTAACATACATTGTCAGATCATAGTGTTTTTGGAACATAGGGCTGTCGGAACAAAGGGGTGGACATGTGTGCAGGTGTGTGATGGGTTACCACTGAACAGGTGGTAAGTGTAAATTTGGACACCCCTGTCTGGTAGAAATGTGTGTGTGTGTGTGTTATTAAATCTATTCTATTATATGCTAACATTATTTTGCTACAAAGCTGTAGCAATCTTATAGAATTAAAACTTAGATATTGTACTCCACATATGTACATTAATCAGGCATTGAATCACGAAACCGTACAGTTTTTTGGTTTGTTTAAACCGGGGGGTCTGTTACAAAGGGAATACAAATTGGTTTTGTCATATTCTGAATTTTCCAAAATTTCCAAAACTCAATGTTATTGGGAGAAAATTGACTGGGACACCCAAGGATGTGATTCCTGGTTGTAGATTAATAGTCAGCTGAATAACTGGGACAACCTAGGATGTGATTCCTGGTTGTAGATTAATAGTCAGTGAAATTTAGCTGTTTTATCTTTGGTGATATAGTATCTTAATACAGTAACATAATTTACTTACTCTTTTAACAGCATTGAGCCTTCCAAAGGATGTGGTCCCTTCAGGCTCCAGGAGAATGGAACATATATCTGGAACGAGCTCTCTGATTCTCTGGAGAAGTGGAATACTGTTTTGGGAGATATAATCCAGTTCATTGGATCGGCAGCATTTTGTGTACCCCTCCTTATATTTTTAGCGTAAGTGTCACAGAACTCTGTGAAGTGGTGTAAACCATATATACTGAACTATACAGAACATTGTATGTGATACTGTATTAAGTATGTAATATTTATCTCGAACATACATACATATTATTATTATCATTTAATCATTCCATCCATCCATCTATACTGAAATATAGACAGTTTGGGGGTCTGGGAAGGACAAAGAACTCAGAGGAGGCTCAAATCGGCTTTGAGGAACCAGGAGATGTGGTAGAGTATAACGCACCCTCTATCGCGAGCTCCTCCCTAATGGAGGAGTCTCCCTGGCAGGGGAATCAATATCTCGCTGGTCCTGGTGGACCGAGGGGCAGGGATTTTTATATCCCGCCTAGGTTTTACACCAGGAGACAAGCACTAGGTTGAGTCTGAGTCCAGGTTTAGCTCTAATAATGAGCCTGTCCTGAGCGGGGTTACCTCGCTTATGCACGTAGAGACTCTTCAGGGTGTCAAATGAGGTTCATGTTTTTTGTGATGAAACTTTCCCATTTGGTAAAACAAAAATTGTACTTGGTGGGCTGAATTGGGTCATTTGATGGACCACATCTGGCCAGCGGGCTGCCATTTGGCCCTAAATCAAAGAAGAGACTTCCTATGTAAAGTTATAGATGAATCATGCATTGCATCATGTAGGCTCGCTTACATGTGCTTATGTTGCACATGAATAATAATATTACTATGAAATTAATTATATCACATAATAATATTACATATGTACATGATATTATTACATACGTATGTGATATTATCATGTGTGTAAGTGATATTTATCAGGAATGTATGTGACATTTATCACGTACATACATACATAAAACAATTATTTTTTACCATGTCCCTTTTAGAGCTTTGCAGTTTTGCTATGTTTGACTTTAAAATCTTTGTTGATATTTCACCTAAAGAATTACTGTTCTTGTAATTCTGGAAAATAATACTAAATCCAAGTTGGAATGTAAAGAAATTAATCAGGGCTTTGTTTGAATGTTTAGTTTTATTGCACAGCCTTGTTTGTAGTATGTGACTTCTGATGACCTCAGGTGACCTGCAACAAAAACAAGAAATGATAACATATCAAATTTGAACTTGATCCCAAGCATGCATTTTCAAGTCCCCTATTTACTAGGTTTTCAGTATTTGACCACTGTTGACCTCACATGAACTCCACTATTCATTATGGAGAATTTAATTATGAATTTAATTAAACACCAAGTAAATTAAGATGAATCCAAGAGAACATTCAATCAAACATACCAAATATGGAATCATTAAGTATGTCTTGCCAAGATGACTTGTTAACATGGTTTTTCAGTGTTTGGCTTCTTTTGACCTCATATGTTGTCTGACTGCCAAAAGGGTTCCTGTACTTATGGACCAAGCACCTACATACAAAAAATACAAAGTCCAATGTTGACCTTAGATGGCCTCGCCTCTACCAACAACATTAAAGGTAAACAATGCTCACCCAAAATATGCCAGAAATCTGCTGTACTGGTCAGTAAATTTGCTGTTATTCAATCATGAATTTCATGGGGAAAAGTGGTGATAAATCATTTTGGGTCTACAGTCTTTAAGCTTCGTGTACTCATTATGGGGAAACTACATACCAAGTACACACTTGATCCAAGTACAGTTTGTCAAATATACTCTTGTTTTTTTGTTCTTCGACCTCAAATAACCTCTGACACTAAACACACGAGGGTTCTTGTACCGACTATATGGAACCCTTGTATCAAGAATGAACTTGTACCGATTTGTTTACAAGCAGCATCACAGGTATACATACACAAACAAACATGTACATACACACACATACATACATACACACACATACATACACACACACACATACATACACACACATACATACAAACGCATTAATACATACTGGTGTCATCCGGACCACATAGATCTTTGGCCATGGATAAACAATGATTCCACTGTTATGAATTCATTTATTTCTTCTCTAGATTATTGCTGTACTACTACGTTGCGATATCTTCAGCTCAGCTAGGCATGGTCAACCTCTTGAAAGAGCAACTCACATTGGTAAGGGATAGCGACATTTTATGGGCAGTTAAACCAGGCCGGATTCTGGCAGTCATGGAAAATCCAGCAAAGTCATGACATTTGGCAAAACTGCTTGAAGTCATGGAAACATCATGCAGGTTGGCAAAATGGCATAGCCTAGAGCAAACATGAACATGAACTTGAAATTGTTGAGTTGCATCCAAAATGTATTCCTTGCGGAACTAGCCTAGCCTAGCCGTATCTTGTAATATCACAACCATGACACTTGGTTGTTTTTCCGAGAAAAATTACCAAGTACCAAATTTGATTGCTCATTTGCAGAAAGTGACCTATATATAAACTGCATGCAAAACCATATACATTTTCAATGTGTTGTACAGTTATTGGCCTATCAGCTGGGATTTGGCCATGGAAAAATCATGGATTTTTATTTAGTCTAAGGTGCAGAAACACTGTTAAACTCATTTCCATCTGTATGAAGCCAGTTTACTTGCAAAAAACAAGCCAAACAGATTACTCATTTATAACCACTTATATTTCATAATCTATATAAAATATACATTTATATTACTTTTATTATAAACATGGTTGAAAACTGGTTGATAAATGGAGGATGATGATCATCAAAGTTTTCATTTTAACATTTGCAAAGTTTTAAGCTTAAGCAAATAATTATTTGCACCCAAAACACTACATGATACATAGGTATCACTGGAAATTGTCACTGTGATACTATGGAGGTTGAACATGGGATTTTAGCCAATCAGAGCAGTGGATTGCTTAATGTGTGTCTGTAAAATACCATGCTAAAAATACATGTACCATATTCAGGATTTTTTTTGTGATGCTGAGTTTTCATTGAATAGAGCATTCTCGGATATAGGATGGTGGTTTTCTGCTTTTCTCCCCCACCTGTGAGAGGACATTTCCCATACTGTTTACACATATCCCCCACCTGTGAGAGGACATCTCCCCCTACTGTTTACACACATCTCACCCACCTATGAGAGGACATCTCCCCTACTATTTCAAGTTCAAGTTTATTTACCACTCGTAATTGCTATATACAGTTATATAATATGAGAAGACTGGATTTTACATAT
>JAODFY010222973.1:0-10460 GCA_027580055.1 Paracaudina chilensis | reverse complement strand
GGGGAATAGAGCCTTCATTTAAAAGTGACTTGACTTGACTTGTGACTTGACTTGAGCAAAAAGAATTTGACTTGTGACTTGACTCGACTCGACTGCCGAAAAAATGACTTGTGACAATATGACAATACTACCACTAAAAGCAAATGACTTATGGTAAAATGAATAAAAATAATATTTCACCACCTATAAGCATATTGCATTATTGCCTTAGAACATACAGTGTATGAGATAATATATAAAATATATATGCTGCATCAGGCCAACTAAATATGTATGACTTGACTTGACAGTAAATGACTTGTGACTTGACTTGACTTGTCAAAAATTGACTTGTCAACAACTCTGCCGATCTGTGTTCATACTTGGTATGCTGATGAAAGCTGATGAGTGGTACATTGTCACATTACATTCACATTTCATTTAATTAATGTTCATGTGTGGGCTGAAATATGTGGTACCCAACCCAAGCAAACAAGTTTAACTACCAGAGTACTGGACTACCACCAGTATAACTCAACAAAGACTAATTTGTTTCATCCACAGATCACATCAACTCTACTCGAGATGTCTGTTCCTGTTGGTCACCAAAATCACATGATCGTTGTTCTCTGTGGAACATTTCTCCCTGTTTCAGTTTTTACTTTCGTTTTGTTATATTCTATGTTTACATCTAAAGATTATTATGTAAAAGCAAAATGAGAAATATAGTTCTTTTGTAAAAATATACACCATACTATAGTTCCATTTATTGTGGTAGAAATGTAAATGTTTCCTAAATAGGCTTATTACAATCCACGACAAAAATACATTGGACAAACCCTGCTCTCGGTATCAATGTTGTAGCATTTCGCTACAACATTGAGATGGGGAAGGAGGTCGTGCTGTTAGCATTTTTTTTAAATCTGCTGGTTAATAACTAGTTTGTCCAATCATATTTGTCAAGGATTGTAGACTGCTCACCTCGTTGACTGTTATGTATTGGGCATCAACCAATCCTGTATAACATGGAGAGGTCTAAGGTCTAAGTGCACTTGACCTTCAAACTCCATCTGAGGCAATTCCTGTAATCCTGAAGATAAGATTCTATTTTCAGATTTAAGGGATGTTTAAATGAGGAAGGTGTTGAATGACTTAAGTCATTCTCAAAATAAATGATGAAAAACATTTTACATCATAGAAATAATAATGAAGTTGACAGAAGGTCAAACTGACGAATGGTTGAGGAACCAAAAGTTTGAGTTAATGAAAGACAAGTTAACCAACATTGACTACAACCACCTACTGCCCCCACCCTCTGCCAATGTGGTGACAAGATGGTATCAATTTGATCTGATCAAAAATATTGGAATGCGGTACTGATTTGAATCCTGGTGTAGCCACTTTTCACCACTTCCAGATCGACCAGTATTTACCTTGTTTCTGTTCATGCATTGAAGTTGCCACTATGCATTTGCCTTCCCAACATCAGTTTGCCACCAACAAACACTGTTGTTTGGTTGGATATCGATCATCATAATTCATCTCTAGGTTAGGCAACTTAAAAATATAGAATTGCTCGAAATATAGATGAATTCCATCGTGGTGCCTATAAAATTACCTTTTCTAACAGATTTGCTAACATACTTTGGGGCATAGATGGAACTAGAATGCAAAAGGTCTGATGTCAAATCTCAGCACATTAACTCGCTTTTTAACAATTCCAGATTGTCCTGCTGTAACCATGTTTCTGTTCATTCATTACAGTTTCCACCATCTTTTTCTATATCATGATTTAATCATGATTGAGATCAGTTTGCCAATAACATCCAATTGTACTGTACTTCGTTGGATTTGCATCATAATTGGTCTCTGTATTTGATCTGGACTAGAATAGTTCCAAATATAGAGGCATTCCTAAGTGGTGCCTGGTACCTATAGGGTATTTTCAAACAGATGATCCACACTCTGAGATTTCGATGGTCCGATGTCGATGCATGAAACAGATGCAAAACTCACCCATATTTTTCAAAAAGGGTAATAATGTAAATACCCGTCAATAGGTGATATCTATACTGTATGTCTAGTTCTGCGAAATGGTGCACTCTTATGGGTATGGCCCAATTTCTTCGTGAATTTAGGATGTGAAAGATTCAGGGAGTCTTTTAAATATAACTAACAAGGGAAACAAATTACCCAAATCTTCTTTTGCTGAAAGAAGTGTTATTCTCAGAACCCAAAACAAGATTAGTGCTTTAAGTATTCAGGTGGTAGCCTTTTAAGTGTTCATCAATGATATACAGTGCTGTATCAAATTCTATGTCAGAGCTAGTTTTACTAGCTGGCTGAATAATGTGTTACTGTTCTAATGTTTTACACACAGTTTACAAAATGTACAATCAAGACCATGAATGTACCAACGAAATCTAAAAAAATCCCAAACAAAAGTGGGAGCAACTCCCTGCTAGTGATAGTGCATCCTGACATTTAATTTTTAAGTGCAGATATAAAGCTAATTAAACAGCCATATCTTTGTAGAACACTACAGATTCACTTTCTTTTCACGAAATCCAGATTGTCCAGCTTTTACCTCATTTCTATATGTTTCACTATTTACTGTTATTTATTGTATCAATTACAATTTAAAATGCTCAAACAGAATTTCAGCAAGGGGGCTACCACTTTGATAAGGAGTTTTGCTTACCTACTGATAACCCTCTCTGTGGATGGCAATTCCTTCATGTTGGCATCTCTGTTATAATTAGGAAATAATGACCAGATGCGCGGGTTTCTATTGCAGAATGAAAACCAAGATGACGACATCTAGGAAGATAAATCGGGCCCGAAGGCAGCATCGAAACCTATGCAGTCAAGTTGTGTGTGTGTGGGTATGTGTGTGTATGTGTGTGTTACACTTGAGCGAGGTACATTTTCCCAAGACAGTTACATTTCATCTAATTAGTATTCATGAGTGGACGGGGCTTCTGCTAAATCACTAAAAAATACCTTGTTAAACACGATATCTCAA
Organism: Paracaudina chilensis; assembly: GCA_027580055.1. Classification (NCBI taxonomy): domain Eukaryota; kingdom Metazoa; phylum Echinodermata; class Holothuroidea; order Molpadida; family Caudinidae; genus Paracaudina; species Paracaudina chilensis. Next base: position 7,456 of record JAODFY010222973.1, on the reverse strand, counting down.
GAAGAAGGTGGAATAATATCATACTTGATATATATGTTGGCCATAATGAGTAGATGATCCCAACTGATTTTGGTCGCCATGCCATAAATATTATTGAAGAGCGGAGCTTAAAGTTAAATTTTTAAAATGTCAATATCTTCGCAACAGTATGTCCGAAACGCTTCATACTTGGTATGGTGATGTAAGTTGATGAGTGGTACATTTTCCAAAGGCAGTTACATTTCATCTAATTAGTATTCATGAGTGGGCGGGGTTTATGCTAAATAGCTAAATATACCTTGTAACCACGGTATCTCAAGAAGGTGAAGTTGATATGATATCATACTTGGTATATATGTTGGCCATAATGAGTAGATGATCCCTATTGTTTTTGGTGGCTATGCCGTGAATATTAATGAAGGGGCGGAGCTTAAAGTTAAATTTTTAAAATGTGAATATCTTCGTAACAGTACGTTCGATCTGCTTCATACTTGGTATGGTGATGTAAGTTAATGAGTGGTACATTTTCCCAAGGCAGTTACATTTCATCTAATTAGTATTCATGAGAGTGGGTGGGGCTTATGCTAAATCGCTAAAAATACCTTGTAAACATGACATCTCAAGCAGGTGATTTGGAATGATATCATATTTTGTATATTGTTTTTGGTGATGTTGTGAATATTAATGAGGGGCAGGGCCTCACATAAAATGCAAATGTTACCTGTAACACATTACATGCTCTCATTTTCTAATTATAATTGATTGGCATAGCATTGGAACCACTAATGTGCACATTTGCACTCTGGTTAATTGAGTTTGGATCGATGGTGCACCGAGGGTGAAAACATCAAATCATGATGAGTAGCAGCCCTGTACAGTAAGTACTGTATGTACCTGGCTACATCAAACCTTGGAAACATGGAAACATTGAACCTAGCAATCATTGCCATCATTGGAAACATCACCAACTCTGGAAACATTGTACCCTGGAAACATTGGGTAGGCCCCTTTGGGTGGGCCCCAAACATTGGTGGCCACAGTAATTGTGTCATGCATCATGCAATATATGTAATGTAATATTATTGACAATGTTGGAGAAAAAACAAATGTGCAATGTTATCATTTGGTGAAAAACACCAACCATTATGTTCAGGATTCAGAGCAATTTATAAATTTCAAATGCGTACCTGTATCTGAAATGTGTATTTGATCAATATATATCCATTTGGCAAACTTACTTTTAAGATTTCCTATGTTGGGGAAAATTTGATCCATTGACCTTTCATGAATGGTGCAATTATTTTGCATGTGACAGGTTCACTTGTTTAGATCTTGGAGAAACATGTTGGAGACATCACATAGCTCTTATAAAATAAGCTTTGTCTGTTTTGGTAGTTTGGGAGGCTGCATATTTTTTTTTTGACAGTGCATATTTTTTAGGGCAGGAACTACTTGCTGTGGGGGTGTGTGCTGGCCTGTGAGGGTGCCTCTTTGGTGTCGTCTGCTCTATGTTCCAACACTCCAATGCTCCGACAAACCTTTTGTCATGTAGTATTGTGATGACGCCCCCCCCCCCTTCCTGTACATACATCAATCTCCTGGTTGGGCTGTGACTATTATTCTTCCTTGATAACTGTGCCATCAGGTCATTATTTCAACACTGCCTTTGTGGATCTACGGCACTATAAATTGACCAACTGTGAAGTAAATGAGACACTAAACTCATCGAACTCATAGAATTTGGAAGTCGCTGAGGACATTTATCCAGCTCTATTACTTGGTTAAATATTCAATTTGTTTTTGCACTGGAGGAAACGGTTTTTGAAGCTCAGCAAACTGAGATGACATTCGATCCTGAATGAAATATCTCTCCTATTTTGAAAAACAATACATGCTTACCACACAGCCAGCATATTTGAACCTACATTGCTCAGATGCCTTTAGCGTTGGAGCCCAGTGGCAATAGGCTTCAGATACTGTTTGACCTTTTGTACTAGTGTTCATTCTTCACTCAGTAAATAGTCACCTTAAAGCAGCACTGCAGCACATTCCACTTATAACTGGGCAAATAAAATGGACAGGTTTAACCTTGTCCTTGGATTATTTCGGGTGCCTTGGAAATATTGACAGATTTGGTTATTTGCTCATAGCAGCTATTGCTGGTTGCGCCGTTGTGATTGTGCTCTGTACTTTACATGTATTTACATACATGTACACATATTTGTCAAGTACATGTGCGTATTCATCTTTCTACAATATGCCACTTCACGCTTGTGGAGTGCAAAGGATTGTGGGTAATCAGGAAGGGTATGAAGGCAAGTGTTACACAAAAATGGCTGTATGTTGTAGAATATGCCATGATGGTAAGGGGGAGGGGGGTGTTAGTGAGGGGCCTGGAAATAATAAATGGGATGATGTGTAGACTGGATAAAACATGAATTGTGGCCAAAGACATTCATGCAGTCAGTGTCACAACTGGAAGTGTATGTGTGTGTGTGTGAGGCTATGTTTGTTGCTATCATATCCCAATAGCGACAACATGGATTCATAACCTTGTTTACCTATAATACCCATCAAGTAAATGCTGATTGCTTATGATTTGAGGTCAACAAGGTGGTAAAAAAAAAAACTGTAAAAATGTGTAAAAAGTTTATCTCAGCGGTGCCATATTGGAATTAATCTCATACTAAGTACACATGGTGCTTACATATTGAATAGATTAACCCTGTTGGATTTCAATAGTCGTGTTGGGTTAGTATGAGATTTCATACAGAAGTCCTTGTAACCAGGCTAGCTCAACATCATATTGTACACAAAACGGGGATTGCATAATTACATTGATTTATTGATTTATTGATTTTGACAACAAAAAAAAGAAGCTTACTCTGGATGATGATGGCCAGTGATTTTTGTTGGCTGGAGTTGTGCATTTTAAAAAGCAATAACCAGGGTTTAATTTTTCAATGATTTTGTCATCATTATATCACATCAGAATGCATATATATAGTGTGACAATGTATGGAAGATTCATAGTTTGCAACAAAACTTACTGATATCTACACTGTGATATCTACACTGTGATATCTACACTGTGATATCTACACTGTGGGGCTAGCTCAATAACACCGTGGGGCTAGTTCTAGTACAATACTCATACAGTCATATGCTCTATGGTTATCAGCCTAATTTCTTCACAAATAGGGTGATTTACGATGTCAAATATCCAGGGAGTCTTTTTAATTCAAAACTAACAAAGGAAACAAATGGCAAAATTTCCTTTTGGTGGAAGAAGGGTAATTCTCAGTGCTCAAACCCTGATTGTTGCTTTAAGAACTGGCATTTGTGTTACTAACATGTACTGTGTTGGCATATAGTTCACCTATTATAATTCACACAATGCCAAACTGGCACAATATACCCTATCCTCTCTCTGTAATGACTGCCCTCTCTGTCCTATATTACAGGCCTCGGTGTTGAAAGTAAGACCTAAACTCAGTTCTAGATACATGTACATCTAGATTATGACTCATCAATATATAAACTGGGAAGTTTTGAAAATTACATCTTTGTTCTCTTTAAATCAATGCTAATCACAAACTTGTAATGAAGTCTACTAGCTTATCCTGTCCTTTGGATATCAAACCTGTCTTATTTCATTTCACCAAAGTACAACGAGCTTTACGTGCAAGTTTATAAGCTATGCTGCATTTCAATGCGATGAGCTAATATATAGTTACCCTCTGCATAACATCACAACTGTCATTTTGCCGCTGCATCTGCTGTTCCTTTTAACTCTTGGTGGTGTTTGTACATAAACCAGGCTACCAACTAACCAGCATAATTTCTTAATAATGAGTTTGAAGAACCTATCAAACATGACGAACGTTATTAACAGTATATAGGAGTATATATAGATATAGATAGATATATATGTACGTTAGGCTGCAAAACCCAAATCGCACTAACTGTGGTCCAATGTTTCCTTTCTTTATTATTTATTACCCACATCAATTATTTTTAAAAATTTATAATTTATTTTAAAAAAACATTAACTCTAGAAAAGGTTTATTGTACATTATATACCTTTCATATCTTATCTTTCATTCTTTTGCTTGTTAAAAAAAAGAAAAAAGAGCTGAACATTCCGGATGCTGGGTGGACGAGTTACAAATTTTTAAACGGGGCAATAAAAACGGGGCTCAAGAGGTCACTTTTTAGTTCAATTTTGACCTAAATTAATTTTGAGGTCGTGAAACTGATAGAGGTTTTTTTAGAGTCTAGAATCTCTTCTACAATGTTAGGCAGTGGTAGGGAGATATAGGAGTAAAAAATTAAAAATGACCCCGGTCACCCCGCTACAATTTTTTCCATGATGACCTCAAATAACCCCAGATTTGTTGGCGCCATGAAAGGTCATCCGAGTTGAACAACTTTGGACCCCCCCCGCAAAAAAAAGAAAGTTAACCCCCCCAAAAGCAAATATCGTATGATAGCTGCTCCTACCATCCTCTATCAAATCAGCCAACTCTAAGGTATTTTGGTGTTAGCTGTCTCTTTATGTGTGTTTGAAAAAAATACTGTAAAGCATGTAAACTTTATAAAGGATATAATAACATCTCATTAACAGAAGAGTCCTATTTTTCTGCTCAGACTTAGCACCTTTAAAGAATCTTGTCTGCTCCTGTTGGTCACAAAGGACAGGGTCTACTGTTCGTGACTGGACGCCTCCCCCTGGGACAATTTTCCTAGAACCCTACTGTCATTGATTGAACGTGAAAGTTTATGGTGATTTACAGTCGTAATTTTTGATGTCTGCACATGTGCCTATTCTGCTGCAACAGTGCTCATATATATAGTCATCAGTATTTGGCCATCTGTGAGTTTATGGTAGTTTATTAGCTGATATTTGTAATTGGATAGTTATTGTAATATTATTGAGCACAGCTACTGTCGTTAATCGAAATGCAGAACGTTTATAATTAATTATAGCGGTGTATATATATATATATAGGTTTTATACTGCAGCACTGTGCCCATATAGCCATCGGTATTGTGTGAGATCAAAAGTAGTCCATACTTATACTATTAGCTGATATTTATACTATTGTAACAGGGAAGCTTTCATTGTTATTGTTGTATTGCATTTAACTCCTTCATAAATGCATTCGTATTTTCCTTAGCCCACGAGCAGCTTTACCAATTTAGTGTGTTTTGCATTATAGCAGAGGCTTGAGTGAGAAAGATCTCTTTGTTGGCACCTGTGTATTTAGAAATATTGGTTCCAAGCACTTCAGTGTGTATAAAAATATGTTCCTCCAGGGACCTTTGAAAGATATGGACAGTAAAACAGCTTGTTGCTCAGTTTTCTGGCTCGGTTTCCATGAAGCACGGCTGCTCGTCTAGGCATGGCTTAAGCGATAGAAATAGGTGGTAGGTTATTGTGAATATTTGATTGGTCCAAAATGGGAGACAATTTATTTATAGATGATTGGTTAAAGTTTTCGCTATTGTTTCCATGTTATATATATATGTATGGGAGTATATGTCTCTTTTAAAAGTAAGGTTGCACGCCTTTAAACATGGCAGATTAGGCCGAATCCGGGGGTTAAAATAATAACAAGTGCTGACGCTTTGCGTTTGAAGCTGTGACTAGGGCAGGCGCAACATGGCAGATAGACGGGAGCAAATTCCTCATCTTCTAATAAAGGTGAATTGGTCAGGGTGGCGAGCTACCTTGAGTCGGCTGCCAGACTAGTCAGGCGATGTTTCTGGTTGTGCCTATAGTTGGCCACTGCCTCATTGCGCCGTGAGTGAAGGGGAGGTGCTTTCTTGGGTGCGCCTACAAGCAGAGTTAGCCGCTGTCTGATTGTGCCGTGAGCCAAGGGAGGCTCTGCCTTGAGTGCGCCGACAGAGGATGTATGTAATAGTATATGTCTGAGTACCTGCAATCCCCCATATGTAAATAGTTTTGAATAAATGCATATAAATAGTACATATCTCTTGTCAACAGTGTATTTCTGTTAGCTATTTGTTTTCTATTTCTCCCCTACCCTCTCCGTGATACATGTTACCAGAATAGCGACGGGTGGACCTCAACCCCGACGTGTTCAGAAGGAAATCAAGACACCTTTGGATTATGCACAGCTACTGTCATTGATTGAAATGCTGAAAGTTTATATTTATAGTGGTAGTAATTTCATTGTAGACACTGCTACACAGTGCCCAAATAGCCATAATTGTTGTAGACCATCGCTGTAAGTTTTAAAGCAGTTAATTAAAAAGATGTTTGTATTGAATTGGAATGTTGTGGTCAGTTACTTCCATTAATTAAGTTCCTCAAGTGATGATGATCCAATCAATAATAATTTAAAATTATGCTACAGTAACTGTAATAAAATTTAGTGGGCTTGACGTTTCGATCCTAGCAGGGACTGTAATTATCTAAAGGCAAACTGACCACAGACAGAAAAACAACATGTACAGTAGTAACACAAGTAAATGGGTTAAAAACATAATACAACACAGAGAGGACACACACTGAATGGGACAAGAGATGATGGTTCAGTGAATATGAAAGGGAAGGCAAGAAGCGAGGATTAGCGAAGACAGGGAGAAAAGGTAGTGTGGAGGGTAGAAAGAGATAAAGTAGTTCATAAGGGTGTAGTGGAGGAAGGGGGAAGAGGATGCATAAAGTCAGTCATTGCCTTCTTGGATGTTGAGTTCATGGGGCTGGATGTTGTCAAGGCATTGCCTCCAAAATCTCTCCCTGCTGAGATGCACTAATTACATCATTATGATCACCTAGGGATTCAATGCTCTGTAGAATCCTATCTGTGATTGTGTTGGTTAGCCAAGTTGAAATGAAGGCCTACAGGAGTTTGTTTTCCTGGTGTTGACGGTAGACATGTGGCTGTATAAAGGCTTCTTTATTGTGGGCTTGGTTTCTCCGACAAGAAATTAGGTAAATAACATTATTGGTTGTGCAGTTGATGCGACCCTTGGACTGGTAGCCGGAGGACTTGTTGGAGTGACTGGTGATGAAAACAGCTTCATATTATATGGTCCTTTGCAAAGGACATATATCTAGAAGTAGAATTGCACTTGAATGTACCATGCTGGAAAGGTGTAGATTCAGAAATGAGAGGTGGGACTGTGGCTCTGACAACAAGAATGTCCCCGGAGATAGCGAGGGCGTCTGTGGTTAGCTATTGATTTCATTGCTAAACCTTGCTGGTACATGCTGGTTGTGTGCACTGTGTGCCAAACCACCATGTGTGACAGGCACATAAATATGAAAGCATCTTGTGTAATTTAAACCTTAAAGTAGTTATGTGTCAAAGATACTGTATGTGTATGTCTACAATCCTCGACAAAAATACATTGGACAAACCCCGCTCCCTGTATCAATGTTGCCGGTTTGGAACACATTTTGGTACAACATTGAATCGGGGATGGGGGGCGCGCTGATGGCAAAATT
>JAODFY010222862.1:0-10461 GCA_027580055.1 Paracaudina chilensis | reverse complement strand
TGATTGGGAATGAACACCGGCTTTTCAGCCTTCTCTTCACGACCAATTAAGTGGTTCGATGATAACGAGACAGGCATGTGACCCCATCCTGCTCCCGGGACCGCCATTTAACGTCCCTATCCGACGGACGTGAGTGTACCCCATACTTTGACCACTTTCTCAAATTGTGGGGGAGGTGTAAGCTACTTGTCCTTCACCACTGTGCAACAGCCGTGCCGAACACGTCAATGTAGACACATGGGGGCACCAATAGGAACAGCATGTCAACTCACGTTATTGGACTGGCACGATTTGCATGCAGTATATTCGTGACATCCCTATTAGCCTGAAGCAGCACATCTTGACCACCGCTATTAAGGATACTCATGGAAATGCAGCTGCTAGTAACTACTCATGAACCCATGCTTTTGGTCAGTTTAACGATCTCGCTTAAACTCATCTAACCACGTAACCCTAATATTCGTGACAATGCGTCGCTCTCTCTTGAAACGTCAGTTTTAATTAAAATCATTATTATACACTAAAAATAATGAAAATAATGTCAACGCAAATGTTTGTAACGTTTTAGGTCAAAACTGAAAAATTCAAAACTGAGTTACAATTTGATGTCTTCCATTTCTTTTGTTTATATTTTGTATCCGGCAATGTTCACCTTGCACACATACACACTCACAATGTCAGAATGCTTGCTATTTATGGTCAGGTTATATTTAGAATTCCTTACGACTGCTTGGCTAAGACCATGGAACTTACTCCCTGCTTGATTGACGTAAACGAAAGGAGCAGGATGGTTCGTTAAGTAATGCCCTGTTATTTCCCGTACGTCGAGGTCACAGTTATTCGTATGGGAATCTTATAGCGACGACACCAGAAAAACAAAAACTGTTGCAAATTGTAAATTGATTCATGGGTGGTTACGATTTAACTTAACGACATTTCCTGTTTTGTTTTCAAATACAGTGGAATCAATGACTGAGCTACCCCTTTCTAAACCGATCTACTCTTTCGCTATCTTTATTTTTGTAGGGAATTAATATCTGTTATCGTAAAAAAAAATGATGTATTTATGAAATCAATTCACCCTAAGCTGGACAGGGTTTATGTTGCAGTCATCTCTTGGCGTTCCGTTTCGATTTCGGTCCCTGGTGTACGGATGACACTGGTAATTTGATGCTTGGCTACCGCTGAGATTAAGTCTTCTTTGCGCGCAGACGACCATCTCGTAAATGATCAGCTGACGAGAATGGCGGGACGTCGAGGATTTAGTATTAGTCAGATCATCTTGAAGACTTCGTGAAGTTATTTTTTAAACCATTTATCTCTCAGCATGAATGCGGATGAATGTGGATATGGCAAGTGATTAAAAAATACTCCATGCAGACAAAAACAACATTTCTGATAATTGATAGGTGAAAGCCCAATCACAATAGCCCCATCACAATAGCCCCATCACAATAGCCCCATTACAATTGTCCCATCACAATAGCCCCATCACAATAGCCCCATCACAATAGCCCCATTACAATTGTCCCATTACAATTGCCCCATTACAATAACATTTTTGGGTGTTGAGAAATTGACTTTCGAACTTAGTTCAGATTTTCTTTATATTTAACAATCTGGCAACGTTTTGTTTTTCTTTATAATTTGAATAGTGATAATTAGGGCCTATCTGAAGAAATAAATAAAAATTGAGCATCAACTGCTGTAATACTCTGATTGATATGATAAAAAGCGTGACAATTATTAAGAGTAATAAAGAGAAACATTTAAAATAAAATATATTTATAAAAAAAATCCTAAAAACGAAAAATAACATTGTAATGGGAATTTTATCAGTGAGTATATGAGTTTTCCTCCACCTATTTTATGAGAGAATTTGATTATTTTATTTTTCATCCGAACAGACTCAAAAACATTACTCAGTTTGAGCTAGCGTGAATGAGATATGCTGCCTACATAAGATTACACACATAAACCGATCGAAATGGATAGAAGATGGGGTATATATAAATAACGTGTAACATTAGTGTTACCACGTTCCATGCTTTTGTGTTACCAGCGTGTAGTTGTGACCTACTGTAACTTAGCATATGAATAGGCTTGTCACCTCTTTATGTTATTAATATTGGTAACTTCAGTATCATGTAGGCGTTACATAGCCTAACGTTGTACCTATACACTTAGACATAACATATGATAACGTTAATTGCTTGGATACTATTTTTCACTTACGAAGCTTACGCGTGTGCGTGGAGACGTAAGGGTGCACTGCACCTTTTATTATTTCTTAGTGTGACGTAATAAAGATATATTTATATTTTCTATGATGTTAATTTGTAAGGGTGTGACTGGGAAATTAAATGTTACTTCAAAGAGAAATGTTTATCGTTATTTGTGCTTATTCCTATATTTGGTTTTAAGTCTAGAGTAGTTTAGTAAATCCAGTGGCATTAAGTACTGCACTCTGTGATCTTCATATCCCGGATGTAGCCTAAAACAGCGACGGACCCGTAACTCTCCTTTCGTTACACTTGGATCATAAAGTGCTAAGCACTTTCACCTTTACAGTACAATAAAGTACCGGTACGACACTTAGTCATGGCGATCCGTCTCAAAAAGAATAATCGTTTACAAAACATGAAAGTCCAGGCAAGTTCGCGATCAATTCATCATCCATTTAATTATTGCCGATGTAGATTTAGACTGACGCGATGATAAGTTCACGCGGAGAGAAAGGTTCCGGAATTTTCGAACGGGTCTATACATTTTAGGCATTGGCCGGTATCTCTGTATTTTTTTTAAACGAACAAATGTTAATATTTCGAAGAATTAGGTTTTAATGAATGTTTAAATCGGACCTCTTGAGTGTATGTAACTATATGTACCCGGCTAATTATTAATTATTCCTCTATAAGTTATTAGTACCGTGTATTGTTCTTGTTGGAATATGGTTTTATACGCCATAATTTGACAAGGATCAATATATTGCGAAGTACGCGATATATACAACATTGTATCATACATGAAACGTATGGAATCTGCCAATCAACTATTTATGATACATGACAAAGTTACAATAGAAACTGATGGTGTAATTTTTACATTGCGAACTGGCACTGTTTCTTGTTCATTCTTGATTATTCGGCCTCACGTTATATGTTCCGTATATCGTTCTTGTTTGAATATTGTTCTAAATGGTATGTTTTGGTAAGCATCAACATTTTTACAAGAAGCACGCAATATTTACAACACTATATTATGCATGACACATATAATATGTTAACCCCTAATTATGTACATAACCTGGTTGCAACAACGACTGTTGATATAATAATTACATTAAAAACTTCCACTTTTTTGCGTTTCTGTCGTTTAAATGTGATTAGAAGAGATGTACGATTCATTGGTGTTAAAAGATGTATATAACGCGTACCCAGCTTCCAATATGATTAGAATTGGCACCATTGATTTAGAATAACGTGCATTTGTCTATATAACCGTTAAGTACGTCTGAAAATATTTGTCAAATCTGGAAACGGGCGCGAAGCGGACAAAACTGCGTTCAATCTGGAAACTGGATAAATGCGCCTATGTTCACTTACACATTGGACAAAGTATTTCCATATGACTTATTAGCTGTAAACTTGTACCAGAGATGTCGGGTGCGCAAACAAAATGCTTCCCAATCCTCAAAAAGTGGACAAAACACATCCAGACGTCTGGAAACACCTCTGGAAATACTTTGTCCCCTCTGGAAACGAGGAAAAATTCGTCTTTTTTCCCCCTTTCAGATTGGACAAAGTATTACTTGATGGGTACTTAGTAAAAAATACAGATTTGCCCGTCCGTACTCTTTAATTTTATCTTCTCTTGGAAATGAGTGTCTTGTTTTGAAGAAAAGCTAATTAAGTCGAACGAAATTTGATGATGCATGTCAAATGAAAACACTTGTGGCCCTTAAAGTCTTATTTTAAACAAGATACATTATTTAACCAAAGAGGCCACTACTTATGATGTCATCAAGTGGTATCGGGTATCCCGTACTGTTCATTATACATACAGACCAAGGTGATTGGCGTATGCCATTAGACGTGTATATCTAGTTAAAAGAAAGCATATTGGACACTTCGTTCGTTCGAATTAGTTGCTTATTACAACTTGAGTAGCAGAGGTTAAACCAGATCTCAAAGTATGGATCTCAGATTATTGAAAAAATGGAACACAAAAAGAAAATAACACCGCAATCTATGTTTCGCCCAACAAAATGTTCTAATCAACTTGGAATAACATAAACATGTGTTTTGTTACCTAATCAGTTAAAAGTCAATCCTCAACACACCACTTATTTCCTCTTAGTAGGATATTTTATTCATTACCTCCATAGTTTGCCAAATAAAAAAAATATATATACTCTAACTCATTTCGCCAATCGTAATATTCATTATCTAGATTATCTAGATATGAAACACGTTTTACGGTGATTGTTCGCTGACAAATTGTATGCATAAAACGGTAATTTTCACTAAATAGTACTTTGGAAACAGTCAATGAGAAAACGAACGTTAACGTATTTCCAGAATAGCACTTTTAGCTTAAAAAAATCGGTGTGGTTTTCCACCAACGGTTAGATAGTTCCTTTAATTAAGACTATAGCAAATTCAAACCATTTCGTTTAACTGTGTTTTATTTAGTTAATCATCATCAGGGGCAGATTAACCTTTTCGTAGCCTCTAAAGGCACATCGAAACATTTTAGGTATCATGATATATTTTTTTTAAGACTCAGATCAGCATGCCGTAAATGCAATTTCTAGGAATTTATATGAGCCAGGTAAATTGAAAAAAAGTTGTTGAAATATCTGTGTATAAATTCACCTAATTCACGAGAAATTACTATATTCTTGTATCGAGAAGTAATATCCTACATGATAAGTTAGCTTAGGTTAGCGAGACTACTGTATGTAGATTTGTTGTCTCGAGAAGTAATATCCTACATGATAAGTTAGGTTAGGTAAGCGAGACTACTAAATTTGTTGTCTCGAGAAGTAATATCCTACATGATAGGTTAGGTTAGGTTAGCGAGACTACTAGATTTGTTGTCTCGAGAAGTAATATCTTGCATAATATACCCTTGAGGATTGGGTGATACATGTCATGGTTGCCCGGTCATATTTTTCAATTTTCACACGTTTCTGTGATGAAGATTGACTTTGCCCCCACCCCCGTCCCCTCCACATTCTCACCGAGAATTATTGTCCGCTGAGGATCACCTGAGGATGTGGGGTGAAACCGTTCAAAGTTTAAAATGTTGACAGACCCGTTATAGAGCAACATGCAGGACGGGGCTCTATCTAAAGCCATAAGTTTTCCGCGATACGGAAAACGGAGGAAATTCAAATTCACGAAAAAACACGTTGTTCACGGGAAATGAAAAAAAAATCTTCAAACGATGAGAAAAATTTGCTCAAATTACCAAAATTATAAATAACAGAAAAATAGACTGTCACCTCCGCTAGTTACATATGATTACAGTCCAGATAGGCCTGCATAATCATGTAAAACACACACACACAAATCATTCCGACTCGAACATCGCATATAAAAACGATCATCTTTTCGTTTTACAAAACGGAATTTCCATTTTAAAAACAGAAAATTATATTTTGGTTAGAAAACGGGAAAAAAAATAAGAAAACAGAGAGAAAATGGAAAATGATAAAATGACAAAATGGATTTGGGGTTTTACAAAACGGGAAATTTATGGCTTTATCTATACTATTAATCAAGTCACATGGGAAGGATACCATTACATTGCAACATACCGGAAACCTGCCATCGGTTTATTGTTAACAAAATACCGCTTGTCGCTTCCATTTACTCGTTTAGGCCTAGCCTATCATGTTTGTGCGTATTTTGTACGCGTAGGCAATTGGTCGGGTTCTTATAATGGGAGGGGCGTTCACCTTTAAGTGTACTTCCCTACTCTTTCTCATCAGAAAGTTCCATTTCCTCTGGACTATTAATTCTTTCACGTGCGCCCAATAAGGTCTCTACAGCGTACCCATAACGAACCAATTAAAACACACCTCTGCTCCCAATAGCAGCCATATACTCTGACTTTACGCGGCCTATATGCTATTAAACAGCTGTTTTGGCCGACAATTGCATATATGTAAATGGTTGCCCTCTGATTATGTTTTATTGCGTGTGTGTATTGTGCGTGGTAGCTGTAACAGCCCAGAGTATTGAGAAAAACTTTGAGAAGAATATGTCTTCATCACATCGATTATTCTCACCCAGATATCAAGGACCCGCCGTCGGCGAACCGCTGGTGGCTAAAGCCAGCGGTCCTTCGGCGTGAAAAAACCCGGTGATCCGCCGGCGGAGCGCCTGTAGTTTAGCAGAGTGTCAGGGGCGGCGCCAGCCTCGTCACGACGAGGGGTCCAAGCGTTTGTATTGGTGATTTGGTTTGGAGTGATATGGGTGAGGGGAAGCAAAATGGTGTTATCCTGTAAGATATTCTAGCATGAATAACCTATTCAAAATAATTTCTTACCAACATATATATTTTTTTAATTCACCCGACTACGGAACTGAAAAAATAATTTGTGTATGAAAACTGTCAGAACACGAATAACCCCACACGATTTTTTAAATCAGTTTTGGGGCAAAAAAAGCTAGATTTAGCAGAATTTGAAAAAAAAACTTGCACTTGAACCCCAGCCCAGAAAGTTGAAAAACGCTAGATCTAGTGTAAAAACGCTAATGCTGGTAACACTGGTCGTGAACGCAGGTACGGTAGGCCTACTTAGTACTACTATGCCTACCGGAAATGGATACGCGTTATTACGCGTAGGGTAATAGTATACTCGTTGGAAGAAAGGGCAGATGAAATTGGAGTGGGTTCACGCTTTTATTCCTCCAAATGCATTTTTAAAATTACACGAGCTATTTTACATTTCTTAAAATAGAGTACCGGTACTCTATATTAAAATCATAATTTGTAGGCCAACTCGTTACGGTATATTATTATTAATTTAATTTCTTGTACTTCTCTGACGTGCGCAGCGTACTGACAGTCTGACCCTCGCCTATTTTTTTTATTTGGGGGGGGGGGTGCTTAGCTCCCCGACGTTTTTTCGCTTTGCTCCCAGACGGGGGGTCCACTGCTCCCCGACGGGGGGTCCCGTGCCCACCGGACCCCACGCTTATCTTCATTAAAAAAAAGTGCTAATGAATAGGCTTAATTCATTTTTTAGGTTTTGCTGGTATTAATGAATTTAAAGTCACCATCTTCACATTATTGTATGTCCTGTCCTACACTGTAAACTTGAAACTTGGTTCTGTTATTGCACTGGAACCACTAAACGTCTTCGGGTATAGCTGTTTTACTGTAGCAATCTAGCATAATGTCCTTAGCAAGTTATGGTCATGGATATAAATAATTGTCCTGTGGTGAAACTAGTGAAAATAGAACCAGGAAGGGACGAGAAATCAAATCACAATAATGGCAGATCCTGAAGACGACTACAGTTCTAGTGATGATTCAGACTACGTCCCAGGTAAGCAATATGAGTATAATAAAATGGTAAGTTTACCCTTGTAAAGTAAACAAGGGCGTAGACCTAGTTCAAATGATCGTGTACCTATTCCACGAAATTCAAGCATGTATCCAAAGATCTTTTAGCATATAGCACGAAATCACCTGTACGGTGCATTGTGGGATTGATGTGGGGGTCAAAACACTGCAAATGTACAACAAAACGAAGGAATTTTACCCCCACATCAATCCCACAATGCACTGTACAGGCGATTTCATGCTATATGCTAAAAGGTCTATGTAGTATTGTACATGTATCCTTGATGGTAGTGGCTTTTTACCCTGCCTGTTCATTCACCAGGGTGCATTCCATGCACTTAATTCCGAAGAACTTTGGCGTAGAGTCCATGTCTTGGTCGGCGCGGCGGCGGTGAAATATACATTTCAGAGCTGTGAACAGTAAATGTTGGATATACACAATTTCGTGTATGATGGTATTAGGCGTCAGTGCACACTAACTTCATGTTTTTTCTTAAATAATGTGTTCTTATTAAGGCCCCCATTAGAGGTTCAACTATGTTATGGCTCTCTAGGTTGTTTACTGCTATAGTGACCCCTTATACAGAGATGTTTCTGTGAACATGATCTGACTAACATAAGTTGCTAAATAGTGATTAGTATACATGTATATAGGAAGCTACTGCTATGCTAATAATCTTGGCGTGTGAGTGCTTAGGCCTTGGCGTGACTTTGGCGTGGGCTTTACATGGAATTCACCCTGGTTCATTCATTGTCGGTTTATATGTGACAGGGTTAGGGTTTATTTACCCGGCAGCTGATCCAGTACTGCAGTACAGTTTATTGGGTGTTAATTGTTTTCATACTTCAATAAACCAGTGGTGTAGTGACAAATAAATTCACTAACTGTGCCACATCAAGCTGAGTATAAAAAGTGCATTGAGGTCGAACACAATATAAATTTCAATTACTTGTCCCCCATCTATAAGTCAAGTGCTCACTCACTCAGTCCCATGACTGAAGAAGTCGTCGGGGAGACATGATGGTTGAAGCTGTTCTGTCATTAGCTGTGGAAAGCAGATCTTGCATGGCCAGACCTGTCCAGTCCTTGTCAGCCAAGTCCTTCTTTGATGTCCTCATCTGTCCACCCTCAATGGTGCCCTGAAGGGTTTTTTGGAAATGCTGTCATGTCATGTGACATGTAAGAGGGCTTTCTGTGGGCCAGCAACCTTCCTGACAATATCAAACACATAATCTTTTTGTCTTATGGTCTGTGTATGAGATGCGTAGACGCTTCCTTAGGCACTTGGTTTCGATTGCCTGGATTCATCTTACAGTTTCAGCCAGTAGAGTCCAAGTCTCACAGCCATACAGCAGGAGATGACTGGGGACTCATGCCTGAATATAGTGGGGAAGCTGATGTTGCTGTGCTAAATCCTGGCCATTGCCACAGTAGCTGTGGCAATTCAGATGTGAATTTCTTCTGCACAGGTGCCATCCTAGCTCCCAGGTACTTGAAGCTATCTAGACATTTCTTCTAGAGGTTCTCCGTTCATGGTAATATGGGCAGCAATGATGTTTCTGCTATTCACCAATATCTTGGACTTCTCTGCACATGCCGACTTCCATGCCGTAGTTACTAGCTGCTGTAGCAAGTCTGTTGGTAAGGTGTTGAAGTTCATTGATGCTTCCACCCATTTGTTCAATGTCATCTGTGAAACGAAGGTTGCAAACTGGCCTGCCACCAATGGAGATGGAGGTATGGTGGTCAACACTGATAATTACACAAATGACCATACCAACAGGCAACAGCCTAATAATGCCCAGCCTTTAACAGTGTCCTTTGTGTGGTCATCTATGTTGTTAGTGGCTGATTTGGGAGTGAATTGTTAAAAATGTTAGCACTACCAAACCTACTGGTACTAGATGATACTCATGTAGCCGTCACAGCTAATCCTGTTGTAAAAAACATTACTTTGCTCAGTACCATCATTGGGATAATTAAAACAGTAACAATCAGATGAAAAATGCAGGATTTACTATCACATATATTGTAAGTGGTAATTTACAGTATACTCGTAACATTTTTTTGTTTTGTTTTAACTGACTGAGTGTATATATTGAAGGAACTTTTAAGTAAAGAATTTAGGTGATTTGTTAAATATTTTGCCACATTTTTGTTGTAAATACCCTTATAAGCCCTAAATATTCTGGTATTTTTTGTGAAATAGTAAGAGGATTAGTATCAACCAGGAAAGATATAGTAGTGTCCTATTTCTTTTTACTTCCCAAATATATACATGTAGAATCAATCAAATTATCACTTTTAGAGCTGGGTACATGAGCTGATGAAGAACTAATGAACTGGCAGTTTTGCCAGACTGGCATATCCCATCTGATTTATTTATATCTTACAGCCCCTTCAATCCTATTGTGTGTTTCTTTTAAACAAAAAAAGGCGCAGAGGGCGACTCAGATTCCGGAGAAGAAAACCTGGAGGAAGCAGACGGAAACACAAGTAAAGGAAAAGAGAAGAAAAACAAAAAAGATGAATCTCTGAAGAGGTACAGTTGATACTGCCCAGTGCCCACATTGATGAATCAGCTGTGAATAATTTTATTCTGCTAAGTGTCTTCATTTATAATATCTGCTTTGGTTCCCTCAAAACATTTATATGGAAAGTTTAATTGCAATAAATCTAGGTAAAGATCTGAGAACATTATGAGCTCTGAAAGTTAATAGAACTTGTAGCTCAAGATTTCCCTAAGGAGGTAAAGATATGAAGTGTGCATATCAAATTGCAGAGAGGTATAGTTGTGCTTAATTAATGGCCCACTCTCACACTTTTGTATGTTTATCTTTATTGTAATGTTTTCTTTCCTACAGCAACATACTTTGGTC
>JAODFY010222861.1:0-10665 GCA_027580055.1 Paracaudina chilensis | reverse complement strand
CAAGACTGGTCTTCCAATATAAATATTGTAAGATTATTTGAAATTCCACCAAGTTGAGACATGGGACTGTCAATCTCAAAACAAGACTGGTCTACATTGCCCATTTATTGAAGCATGTAACACATCTGGAGATATCTTGTAATTCTGGAAATGTGCCCAAGATGGTATGTCTTTTGTATGTTTTTTTCACTGTTATCTGGAAATGATAAGATAGCTCCCACTGCCTTACATATGTAGCCTGTATTTTTGTGCAAATTCTTGGCGGCAAGGTCATGTGTACTGTGGCCATGGTTTAATTTTAGGTAATTAGATAAAAAGGTAAGAAAGAACAATTTATGTATTCATAAAAGGACAAGCCCTTTACAGCATTTTCATCAACCCCAAATTATATGTTTGAAACCCTTGCCATTTAACACAAAAGTTTATGCTAGCACAAAAAAATGACCTATTGATGTGTCTTAATGGAAACGACTATGCCACAGATAGCCCAATCTCCCCAATGTGAATGAACACTGGCTTTTCAAGCCTTCTAATTTACGACCAAGTTCTCAGGGGTCCCCATTTAATGTTCCCATGTGGTGGCTGGTGGTCATGGTTGTACCCATCCATTGACCACATTTATCAAAGTCTGCAGTGGACAACCCCAAGAAACTGGCAACATCCAGAAGCAAATTTTTCTTGACATTGTTAGAATAAAAGTATTCTTTATTTTATCCAGAAGCATCCAGAAGCTGTTGGTTTTTCTTTATAATTGAATTAGTGATTTATCCGTGAATCATCTAAAAATAGGATATTCAAGTACCAACTACTGTACATAAAACAATACATTTAAAAAAAATGGAAACTAACCTGCCATTTCACAAAAAAAATAACATGAAAAGGGTAAATAATAACAAAGACAAAGCAAGAGACCTGGTTATATACCGTGAACTTCATCTTCAATTGTTTTGTACCCGAGTTCCATGACTTTTAGTTAATTAATATACATGTAACTCTCACTCAATTATAGTCTTGTTACAAGTGCAAATTATTCTTATGCTAAAAGACAAGGGTCCCAAGAAATTGATAATAACTTGGCACATGGCATTCAGTGGTCCACCCTTGTATTAAACCTTCATGACCAAGGTAAAGGTGAGTGACAAAAACCTAGTTACTATAGCAACTGACCTGCAGGTATATTTTACTCCCTAAATGTAACAAGAATGTTTTAACAACACCCTCCTACATGCTGTCAATGCCCACCAACCCACAAATCCTTATCGGCACTCCCATCAGTAAAATACTCTGGTATGTAATTGTTTACTTAGCTTTTGTAACATATGTCTAATAGCACAGTAAGTTGAAATGAATAAATCATTGACATGTACTTACACACATTCCTAGGTGGTTTTCAAATAAAAGAAGTCTATGACTCATTCATTAATTAAATATATCCGTTGTCCTTGTGACCAGGAACGGTTAAATGTTACACTAATCACTCCCCCAAAGATGAGTAACTTTTTTTTCTTTTTTTTTTGTAGAATATATTCACTTGTTGTAGTTGGAAGAAGGTTGATGAACTTGGAATTACTAATTTTTCTTGACATTGTTAGAATAAAAGTATTCTTTATTTTTATCCTCAGATTTTAATGAAGCACGAATGTAAATAACAAAAATTATCAAGCTGTATGTTACTTTCTTTTCTATTATGGAACCACTTAATCTGTCATGGCTGCAGTCTGTTTAACTGGTTTTACTCAGCTCAATCCACCCTAAACTTGCACATAACCAATATATCTAATTCTTTTTAATTATAATACAAAATATAAAACTCAAGATAATTTCTGAACTTAAACCTTTATCAAACTTTGATTCCTAATTACTTTGTTCAACTCCTAGCTACAATCTTGGACAAAACTCCTTGGGACACCCCCGTTTAATGTTGGTGATTCTCTCATCAATTATGTCAGCTTCTTGTATAAAAGGGACACAACATTGGTGAAAGAAATGTAATACCATAATAGGCCTCAAACCCTGATTATTGCTTTAAGGGGAAATGACATTGTTTCATTTATGATTTTGGAAAACTACATACATATACAAGCTTAACCAATAACTCAGAGGAATTGATCATAAGATAAGAATTTCTTTTATTACTGGCATGACCATTCCTACGTGTTTCTTAGTATTACTGTTGTATAGTTATTGAAAAGGTGATTCATCTCCATAATACTAAACTTTACAAATTGGGCAGTGGAAGTTAGGCAAACATTACTCGGGAGTTATGTCACTTAAGAAATATGTAGTAGAAAACATTTGGTGACACAGGAATTAACCACAAAACTCATTTTGGCCAAGACTTTTAGGGAGGGGACATTTAACCTTATTTCCTGTGGCATTGCACCCATATCAAGTCACCAAAAATAGTTGAGGTAATCCCCTAGAATCAGTGGTATCAGTCCCCATAATATATGACAGTGGAAAGAGGGCGGTATCTATCCAGGTGTTACATTTGCGAACTCCTGGGGGGAAATAATTTGTTTCTTTAAACCAAATTAAAGGGATCTGTCTGTCCGTCATACTGTCTTGCTTGTTGAACATGCACTGTGAAACAAAAATATATGTAAATGCATTAATAACAAGTATGCATTGTTAATTTTGACAATGAATGGCTAAGGGTATGATGAATGGCACAAAAAGAATTTATGTGCTAATAAAACCATTAAATTAAAGAAGCATTCAATTTTGATTTACCAAACATTCCAATGTCCATTGTTTTTTTTTCCTTTTGGATTAATACAGAGCATGTATAAATTACAGCTGCATGGAGTGTCTTGTATTAACTGAGTGTCTTCCTCTTATTCAATGTGTGGGCGGCCTTGCATGCAGTGTGCTTTGTGAGACCCAACGATTGCTATTCATTTTCAAGGAAATTCATAGACCTGTGTAGACCTGAATGGCCTAGTCATTAATCAGTGAACTCTTGAACTTACATGTAGAAATGACTCTAGGCCACAGACTAGTGGCTGAGTCACACTGAAGTGGGTGCCAAATTCAAAACCCTATTTTTGCGCGCTTAACGCACAGTTGCTTTGTCCTTCATTGTAGTATGCCATGTACATACCTACTGTAACCTATATTACATGTCAGTAAAAGAAGAATATGGATGGCAATAATTAATTCTGAAAATAATATATGCCTTTACTTCCTTCCAAATCAAACCCTAAATGCATAAACATGTTCCAGTGTTTTAAATAACCCCATTCATGTTACATACCTAAAGTGCCCCAATCTCTAAAACCTTACATGTTTTTGGGGTCGCACAAGATATCGTAGCATGAAATTTCGTGAGCATAATATTTCAGAACAGACATACTTTCACCGTGCTACAATTAATTTCTTCATGGTCTTTGTAGGGGACACATTTCCAGAGAAAGGGGGGGGGGTGCCAAATTGTGGAACTTTGCCAAAGGGGGGCAACTAGCCCTGTATCCTCCACTGCCACAGACAAAAGTGTTCAGACTGGAGAACTCAAAGGGGAACAGACCCCACAGGGGTGATCAAGAGCGTGGATGTGGATGCTTGAGTACTCTGGGTCAGCTGCCGCAGTCATGATCTCCCTTCTGGGATGGATCAGGCACCACTGGGGATCAAGGATTACACTGTGAGTTGTCCTCAGTCCAATGCTGATCTCGCACCCATTCTCCAGTGTGGACACAACAAGGATCAACGTGAATCAAAATGGTTGCAGTGAAATAGGTCTATCATTCTTTTCAAAATATTCATCACCAGATTTGTAGAAGGGGATTACTTTTGCAATTTTCGGATTCTGAGGAACAATCCCTACTTGTAAAGAAATATTAAGGATATGAACTAAACCTTCAACTATAGCATCAATAACTTTTTTTTTTTTACTAAATCAACGTATATATTATCAAACCCTGAGGCCCTAGCTATTACTAACTACTGAAACCATTTACAATTTTGATGACTCCACAACAGTCGGCTGAGTATAGGAAAATTCAAAATGGACCTTCTCGTAAGTGCCTGTCAGAAACGTTTTTAAATCTATCCCATTGTCATTGATTTTAGAAGCAAAGTTCCGTCTTGTATTTGTGAAGAAATTATTAAAGGCATCTGTGATTCCCGGGGGATCTGAATTTCAACATTGTTGTTTATAATAAAATCTGGTAATTTTGTAGTAGTACAATCCCAGTGCATTATATGGTTAACTAACTTCCATGTTTTTCTAACATTACCCTTGAAGTTTAACATTTAACTTTCCTTATTACCTGGCTTAGTACATATTTTTAGTATAATGTTATTTATTCAGGTTATTCGGATGGGATAAAAATATTCTGTATAACTTATTTTTCTTCCTAATGGATTTCAATAGAGCAATATTGCTCTATTGAAATCCACAGGAAAACGGTTTCTTTATACTAGAGGAGATCTTTTTCAATGGACAATATATCTAAAGCACCATTAAATATACCGATAAAATCATTACATGCCTTAGCAACATTATTCGTTGAGAGACAAGACCATTCAATATTATGTGAGAATGACTCAATATTTTCATCCAATGTACAATGTTTTAATATATAATATATACAATATAACATTTGCATTGTAAGTTTCATTACCCTGAACAGAAGCATTAGCCAATAGATAAAGAGGCATATGATCACTTATGTCCAAATGATGATTCCTGAATTTAAAAGATGGTAATCATTTGTTATACTGTAATATTATCAATAAGTGTAGTTGAGGAGTTTGTTATTTGCATTGGTTGGCAGTATTAAATGAGTGTGAATATATTACATTACGAAAATCAGCATAGGACTAATCTGTGTCAGTATCCCTTGAATTAATATTAAAATCACCCATTATTATCACCCATAGTGTTAATAAACATTGAAATTATTTATATTGAGATTTGGCAGTCTATAAACATCTGCAACATTAACTGATTTTGCTCTGGAAATAGATAGGTAAACAAAGACAGATGCATCCAAATCAATTCTTTCTTGGTCATAAACAGAAAAGGTTAGTGCACTCTAAATACAAGCCAACTCCACCAACACTGCCATCAACTCGATTTGTGTGAACAAATGTGTACCCAGGTATATTAAAAACATTTGACATTGCTTTTTTGTTTTTTTTATTAAAGGTGGGGTTGCAAGCAGCATATTCACATGAGTTTCCAGTAACACCGAAAACTCACATATTCCTAATTTAATGAACATGTTAGTAAACTTTCTCACTGAGGTGTTTATAGTTGCAACAGGGATGTGTTCATTCATAGTTTCAAAAGTGTTCAACTGAGCCAATTGAAAATCTTACTCTTTGATAGGTTTTGCTACTTGCAACCCCACCTTTAAGCCATGTTTCAGGTAGAGCAATAACAGAAAACATGTGATTACATAATTTCAAAAGTTGTACCAAAGAATCAGTTTTTGTTAATACTTCTGATCTTAACATGAAGGAAGGTTATTGCTCTCTTCACGTGCCTGCTTAGAATAAATATGCTGGTTACCATCTACTTCAATATTTGCATTTACGCTTTCGTTAATTGTATTAAATGTCATAAGAGTACTTCGTATAAAAAATGTGGAATAGAGAAAGATGGAGGAAAAAAATTTTGAGCTGAAAGAAAGATGCAACAGAGATGTTCATCGTAAATATGATTGAAAAACATAACCTAGTCCCATATAATGTAAACGGTCGTGAAATAGTAAAATCTGTGTGGAGTTATCACGATAAGTTTGATTACACATTTTGCAAATCTCTTTCACTCGTTATGCTGGGTTTGGTTTTGCTACCGTATCTGTCATTCTGAATAGTCCATGAATTGATCCATCTATCATCCATTGCTCCATGTTGCTTCTACCTTAGGAGTTTTGGTTCGTCTGCTTCATAAGTGAAAAATTCACTGAGGTGAGATCTTCCTGAATTGCTTTTCCAGTCGATTTCAACTTCTTGCTCTGATAACAAGTGATTTAGTAGTATAAGTTGATCAGTTTACAATAATTGCTCTATGCCGATTGCCGTTTACCTACTTATGTTTAATACCTACTCTATGTATTCAGAAACGATGTATTTTTCATGTCCTTATCTGAAACGGTTATTCCTAGCTTATCATTTGCTAATTTGATTACGATTATTGTTGGTGTTTTTGTTTGGTTCACCTGGTATTCCTGTGATCCATATGCAATTTGGTCTGGAGTATTGTATGAGTGTTCATCTCAGAATGACCATCTTGTATTTTAGTGATGAGCTCCTTGTTTTGTCCTTTTAACTTAGTCCTTCACTGCTTTGTTCTAATTAACATTCAAGTTGATATATTCTACCTTCCTGAATCTCTAAGGCTTTAGTAAGTTCATCCAGTCCAGATTTGATGGCGTTGGTTACTGCCGATCTGATGAGATCACAAGATCATGGCTTTCCAGCAGAAATTTAAAGATGGATGATGCCATTTCTTGTTGTTGTTGCTGTTGCTTGGTACCTCTGGTCAGCGACATAATTATATGCTTGACAATAAGAGAGGTGATTTTTGTACCACCAAAATGTCGGCCAATAACAATGAGAATAGGATATGGCCAGTGAGCAAGTTCAATTGCTGGGTTTGTTCTGCTGGACATCACAAGAAAATCATCGTACCAGTACAATACTTGCCATTGACTTCCTGTTGATGGCTAGGCTAAATGGAATATCAATAGGAACATCATTAGGCTGCTGTTTCTAGTGGAGTTACATTTTAGCCACTGGTTTCTCAATAAATAGTTCAAAAATATGTAGTTTTTAGCACCTAAGTGATACTTTGGCACCCATATAATATTTGCCACCAAAGTAATAAGATTAAATTGGAGAGGTTTACATACCGCATAAAAAGATCATGGTTCTTTCTTGTAAGGGGAGAGATTTATAGGCTCTAGCTGCCCTGGTTTATATAGTATTAAAGTGCCATGACCTATGAAAGGTTTCAACTTAAGCAATTTCCAAAAATATAAAGAACAAACAATTGTAAAGAATGAAAAATGATATCACAAATTTTGTAGGATGCTTCATCAAAATCTAAACAATTTAAAAATCAAAACAAAAACCAATATTTGAACAACTCCATTTTTTTTTTTTTTTTTTTTTTAGCCCTCTAAATTTAATCAGAAATTTTGTTTTTGGACTGCATGGACCATTGCATATGACAAGGGGGAATGGTACCATAAATATATTTTTACTCCACATGTAATATTAGGAAAAAATTAAACCTCTGAAGCAACAAATTATCCTTTAAGACAACACAGCATAACTTTCAGATATCTCTGCTTTTATACTGAACATAAATGGTTATTTGTACATATCAGATCTGACCCCATCTGTCATGATTATGAACACTCAGTAGATATTAGAACAGTGATTTGTATCTCTTGTTGAATTTATTTATCTTACCTCATTTAACATATGCATTATCCTTGATTACCTTGACATCTAGCATAGTACTGGCCAGCTCATCTTTGCCAACTAAACAATAACAGTTGGTATGTGATTTAAGTGTTTGGCTAAAATCACACACCTAACAGGTGGCAGAATAGTAAGAAAAAGCTGACCACTACTATATCTAGAAGTCTGCCCAATGCTAAACCACTGTAATGTAGGACAATGACTAAGAAAATATGTGATGTAAGTATCAAGGGTGGCAATGCAATGCATTTTCAATATTGGAGGGGGGGTGGGGCATGACCAACATTAAAAAAGTTACTGTGTGATTGCCACCCATGGTAAGCACATCAATCGTTAATAAATTCCCAAA
This sequence comes from Paracaudina chilensis, assembly GCA_027580055.1. NCBI lineage: Eukaryota > Metazoa > Echinodermata > Holothuroidea > Molpadida > Caudinidae > Paracaudina > Paracaudina chilensis. The sequence goes on along the minus strand of JAODFY010222861.1, from coordinate 2,876 downwards.
CCAGGTGAGTTTTGGAGATTTATTAAGATATCTTATCTTTGTAATAATATGGGGGATTTATATTCTCTAGCACATACCCCTAAAATTTAGATGATTTGCTTAGATAAGATTGATGACAGTCAGAATGGTGATGAGCACACCCTAGATGTCGCAAGCATCGTTCTTGGTCTATTGTGACTCATAGCAATAAGCTTTACGTTAATTTTACTGTTACCTTGCACAGAAATTGGGGTGTTGTTCATACTTTGCATTCGCTGCCATGTGTTTAACTTTCATTAATGTAATTAAAAATCACTCCTTGTATTGCAACAGAGATTCCTGTGGCAATAACATGCAATTGTGTCCGGTTGAATTTGCTTATAGTTGATCTGTGGAAATGGTAGCATTAGAAAAAAGAGAACTAGCATTGTTCCAAAATATTAAAAGAAAGGTTCTACCATTTGGCTCTGGCTTAATACTTAGGGTAGAGCTTTCACACTACGGAACAAAAGGCCCTGAATTCTAATCCCATCAGAATCAATTACATTTTATCATTTACAGATTGTCCAGCTTTCACCACATTTCTGTTCTTACATTTCCAATTGCCACTGCTCTGTGTTTATAAAAATTAAAATATAGGCCAACTGAAAGTTGGAAGTATCCCAAATCAGGAAGTATCTTTACATTATTGGGAATTTTCATGTTTTTCTAAAATCGGCCGCTAATATGGCTAGGGTTTTCACTGGCTTTGTTTGGCATTCTGCTGTCCAAGTAGAAACAGAAAAGATTTGGAGGTTACGGTTAACTGGCAGTTCATCTCAACAGAAGCGGACCTCATTCTCCAAGACCAGAATGGTACTTTACACCACGAGCGGTGCTATTTCAGCAGGGAGCGAGGATAATCCAAGAAAGGTTTCTTTCTAGATTCCAGAAAAAATCATAAGTTTTGGCTGCGTAATACTCAAGGAATCACCATTGGCGGTGAAAACAAAATGAACCTGCTCTTCATGGTACATGAGCCATGAATTAGGGCAGTTATCAGCTCCGTACGGCTCCGTATTCCCAAGTGATTCATGCAGAAGGTAAATGATTGTATCAATAAAACTTGGCCTACAACCCCCTCCCTCCTCACCTCCCTCCCTCACTTTTACAAAGCTGGAAGACTTTATGGAACATGGACATATTGACTTTGTATCTATAGGATATTTAAGTGCCATCCATGTATTCTCTGAAGCTTGTTGGAACCTTGTAAATTTAATTATTGTATTGATGGAAAGAGAGCAGTTTTGGTTTGGCTGAAATATTAAGCAGTCCATCTCGGCCTAATACCACAAAGATGGCAATGACCGAAAGGCTAGCTCCTCAGAATACCCAGACACCAGTCATCAAAAATGACAGGCCCCTTTGTCTGTGAGTAACTACTTTAGTCATTAACTGGTGGGGGAATTCTCCTTGTGGTTTCTTGAAAACTTGCCCAGTTTCTTGTTGGTTGTCATTGTAATGAAGCTCTAGAGATTTACTTCTTGAGGACTGGCAAGTATCAGCTGTGTTGTACAGGTAAGGGTAATAACTCGAGGACTCATTAAAAGTAGCACTGGTGGGCAATAACCCAGCTATGGAATGTAGTTACCTTGATAATGAGATTCTCCTCTCTTCTACTGTTTCTTATTTTGTCTGTCGTTCCTTTTGATTCCCTACAACACATTTGTTGCAGTTCTCTTGGTTCATGTACAGGTCTGACACTATGTTTTTCCCCCATGGGCATTAATGAGTAGTAACTTTTAACAAGGCTGGGGAGTTGATATCGGGTATGGGGCACACAGACGTCATTATACACAATCACAAACCCTCCTCCCTGTTGACTCCATAATCCAAACTAAGTAGTTGATTCTGATTACCAAGGAGCTGTCCACCAATCAATTCCAAATATTTTTTTTATTTAAAAAAATGTAAAGGTTGGCTAAAATTGTGAGAGGGAATACACAGTGGTCATTAAGAAGAATCAAAGTTTGTTAACGCTGTGAGGGGGGGGGGGAATTCAGTGCCTCATTAAAAGATATGTTTTAAATTGTGAGGGAAAACTCAGCAGACCCATTAAAGTTGTTTAATAATGAGTGGAAACTCAGGGTACACCAATAAAGGGAACATGGAGGGCATAAGTCTCTCGACTCTGCACCATATTTTGCGTGTCTATTTAATAATATAAATAATATAATGTACATTTATATACCGCATTTCACGTACGTCCCAATGCACTTCACATATAATATACCCTTGATCATTGGTGTAACTTGTCTGGCCCACGTAGACAATTGAGGCAGCCGATAGAACAGTGCTCATTGACAAGTTACACCTCGATTGCAGGTACCCAATTAGCACCTGGGTGGAAAGGAGCAGTTGAGATAAATTGCCTTGCCCATGGACCAGGATTCTAACCCCAAACCTCTGGATTGCAAGACTGAGGCGAGGCCCTAACCACTCGACCACTACAGTTTACCCCCTAGTGTCCAAAGATGAATACCATACAATGTAAAAACTATGCTATATAGCATAGCAATTTTATAGCAATATACTCAATTCAGTCTAAAAACATTCAGTCTAAAAACATTTCTTGAATAACTAGGTTTAATGATATATATTTTTTTAAATTAAGCAAACGTAAGATTTGAAATTGGGAAGGGAACATTATGGAGCGTCATGGGGTTTATGCTCCCCATTCAAATGTCAAAGGTACTGCTGCTCTTCCCCTTATGGAGGGTCATGGGGTTTATGCTCCCCATTCAAATGTCAGAGGTACTGCTGCTCTTCCCTTTATGGAGGGTCATGGGGTTTATGCTCCCCATTCAAATGTCAAAGGTACTGCTGCTCTTCCCCTTATGGAGGGTCATGGGGTTTAT
>JAODFY010222750.1:0-10461 GCA_027580055.1 Paracaudina chilensis | reverse complement strand
ATCGATTTTATGGACGCATAAAATAGAATATATGCGCCCATAAAATATGGTATATTTGTCCAGCACGGCCTTCCATAATCGTACTCCACCCTGCTGGGTCTCTTCGTCGTTTGATTCGCTTTCTGTAGTGAAACTCGTGGCTGTTCCTTATTGGTATTTACTCCCCTGTTCACTACAACTTAGCGGACAGATACCAGAGTATATACGCAGTGCATGCAGGACTATAGTTAACGACGGGTAAAACGGTATTACCTCGCCGAAAACGCCTTTACACAGGCTAATACCAACATACCATCTTGGAAGATATAGGCGTATAAGGCGGGGGCTGGTGGAAGACGCTTCATCCTCCACTCCTCCGAAATCGACCGAATTTTGGCAATATTCCTAAAAGAAGCTGTATAGAAATAGGCGGCGCTCTACTATTTTGATAGCTGCGTGTTTGACCAGAAAATGTTCACCGTTTGGGGAAATACAAGTCCATAGCATTTCCGGCGAACTCGTGTGTTAATGTTCAAACTACGAGAGAGGTTCCTTTTTGCTGTTATTTGAAAGGATTAAATATTAAAATTAAACCCGCCGAGAGACGAACTAACAACGATTGATAGAGAATACGCCATGCAGATCCATGATTCAGTGCCCCACCCTGTGTACCACCAAATGAGATTTGCAATTCAGGAGGCTGGTATTGTCGACAATCGGGGAAACGATCAGGGGGCTAATATAAGTCCCTGGATACAGATTTAAAGTACGTGGGTGATATTAGCTGCCCGGCGACAAGTAAGAAGTGTGGTAAAATTTGTAGGTGGAAAAAAAATTGGTGGATGAGTATATAGCACTTTCAAATGGGTCGTTATAATTAGTTGTTAACGTGTACTTTGGTACATGTTACCAGGCGAAGCTGATTCTAGCTTGTAAAACGTGTTTATATTAGGGCGTTATTATTAGGGCTGTCCGCCCTACCGAATATCAACAGAGGCCGCTGTCATAAAGGCCCTAGCCTAGTTGCGCGAAATATACAAATTGTAAGACTTAGAAAGCGATAACTAACGTTAGCGTCTACGTTCCGCGTTAAGTTACGATGTATTCATCATGGACATTGCCAGAACTTGAAGGGCTAATACTCACGGAAGAAAACAATCTCAGAAGGTAATTTTGTCATCAACTGACAACTGTAACAAAGTTTGATTAATTAACTAGCCTAACACTCAGTAACACTAGCAACACTGTAACAAACTAATATACTAGTCTAGCTACTACTACTAGTAAAAGGAGTGCAATTTCGTTCCGTACACAAATTATTTTGCAATATTTGTTCACTGGATGGTGACCCATAATGATGCGCAGCTTTGTTTAGGACCTATATGACAGCGCCCTCTGTTGATGTTCAAGAATGATGGGCTCCATTGATCCAGGTTGCCAAGTGTGAGGCAGAATATATAATTAACCAAGAGTGACAACACCACTGGAAAACTTCGGGTATGTATCTGGAGTGGAGGGGGGGGGTGCCAGACTTGATAAAATCTGGGGGAGCATTAGGTAGGGAATACAAGAATTGTAGGGGAAGGAATATATGATGAAAAGAAAATGAAAAAACATTAAAAACAAAAACCAGAAATGTTCCTAAATCTGTATTATCAAGGTTGTCATGGCAATTTTTCCCTTTTACATATATATTTTACATGAAAAAAAAAAATCCACTTCATTTACCCATGAAGTAATTTTCATTATTTACAAATAAACATTTTTTTTTTTACAAAATGTGTTTAATGCGAATAAACTAAATTCTTAATCTCTATCACTGTGTAAAAATTCATAAAAGCATGTTAAAATGATAATTGTAATAATATGAGAGGAAACAATTCTGGAACAGAACCCAGTGGCATCACCAGGGGCAGGGGGAGGGGCTGGGTGAACATGACCCCTAATTATATTTGCTTGATGCCCCCCAATGAAATATTATGCCCCCTTCTTCAAAATACCTGGCAACGCCACTGAAAGCACCAATGGTCTAGCATATTACCAAACACTAATGATATGGGAGGAGAATTACCTAATTATTAACTAGTTGACCTTTTTCATGGACTAATACATTTTTCTAATTTCAGATAATGACCTCTAACAACCCCTAGAATAGATGACCTAAAATCCATGAGCACTGGATTCTTTAATTTTCTACAATTTACAATGTGTGGTTCATGGCCAATACTGGACGAACAAATGTTACAGTGCGATGGGGGAAATAAATAAATTGGAGAAAATAAATAAATTGGAGAAAATAAAATGTAAAAGAAAAGAAAAAAATAAATGAAATCAATAAATTCTACATATAGGTACACAGAATCAAGGTGTAAAAAATAGCACTTGTCTTAATATTGCCGTTAAAAAGGGGAATATACCCTCCATTGTTTAGGCAACCCCTCCCAACATATGCCTCCCTCGCCAACAGTATTTATACTGATTATATTGATTTATAAAATATTGTCAAGATATTTTAACAATGACACTGCTTTATAAACTGTGAATCTAATCCCCTGATAAACAAACTTCTGACTTGGGGACAGAATATATAAACTTTGACCTGGCGACCCTCAGAGCTGTATATATGTATGGCTATGGCGACCTTCCCAAAGTACACCCCTTCTATGTAAATAACTTTTATTTGACTGCTGTTTATAAGGTTTATATAACAGAAGTAAATGTTTATGGTATTACTCAGATACAATCTTTTTACATTTGGTGACCGTCCAGAAATTGTTGGTGACCTTAAAAAGGGATGCACCACCTGGCTCCTGTTAGACTACCAGGGATTTAGCACTACATAGAGCACAGGTAGCATGGTCTGCTACATACAGTGCAGGTAGCATGGTCTGCTACATACAGTGCATGTAGCATGGTCCACTACATACAGTGTAGGTAGCATGGTCTGCTACATACAGTGCAGGTAGCATGGTCTGCTACATACAGTACAGGTAGCATGGTCTGCTACATACAGTACAGGTAGCATGGTCTGCTACATACAGTGCAGGTAGCATGGTCCACTACATACAGTGTAGGTAGCATGGTCTGCTACATACAGTGTAGGTAGCATGGTAGCAATTTAGCCTTGAGCCCCACCTCCTCTGGAATATTAATAAGATGAAATTTGATTGTCATGTGACAATGTACCACTCATCAACTTACATCACCATACCAAGTATGAAGCAGATCGGACTTACTGTTGAGAAGATATTAATGTTTTAAGAATTTTACTTTAAGCCCCGCCCATTCATTTATATTCATGTCATGGACAACAAAAACAAATAGGGAACATCTACTCATCATGGTGCATCTATCTGTTACATATGACATTGATTCAGCATGTCGTTGTTGAGATATTGTTTATGCGCAAGCTGTCACATCACACACGCACACACGCACACACGCACCAAGTTAATCACATAGGTTACTTGGCCTTCGGCATCAGAACCAAAAATTAAATAAATGAAGCCTCATTTTCTATAAAATATGAATACTTTACATATCCTACATAATATGACATACCACATTATGTAAGAATTCACCCTGTTATTTGCATATACAGATTATCCATTTTAGCATTAATAATAAGGAACCTCAGTGGATGTAGGTTTATTAGACCTCTATATAACCCTACAATATTTAGCAATCAAAATAGGTTAATACTTTTAATAAACAGGTTGAATTAAATTAACTACATATGAAAGCAAATGAATTTAAATCACAATGGAATACAAAACAGTAAAACAGTCAGTTTTGTATGACATATTTGAAAGAAGCATATCAAGGGAGTCACCAAGGAAAGGCAGAGGGTGACAATCATGTCAGACAGTAGTAGCCACACAGAACGGCTGTTTAATAGTAACAGGTTTGGTAGCATTAATTTAACTCTTATCCGCAATTGGGGTCGTGAACGACCCATAAATGTTGAAGACAGAATTTATTTGATACATCAGACCCTCAACTTCATTTGCGCATGCTCCTGGGAGTGACGTCACGATGCGCTCCACTTTGCGCATGCTCCTGGGAGTGACATCAGGTCACGCTCCACTGAGCATCACTTCACGCGACCGCGGTTTCCGGTAGCAACTCGCAGTTTCGAGGCCCGCGTGAACCAGTATGGAGGTGCGGTAAAGGGTTAATTAATAGTAACAGGTTTGGTAGCATTAACAATTCACTCTGCCAAATGTGCCACTATCAACATGTACAGAATGACTGCCCAGAAGACACTGTTAGAGCTGTGCACTGGAAGGGTGCTGGTAGGGTTATTTGTATAGTTTCTGTAGTCAGTTCAAATAGTAATTGCAATATGTGTGTTTTTGATATGCTTGTATTAATTAATCTTCTGGACCTCCGAGAAACATCTCTGTTTTTATGCAGCACAGGTAATACAAAGTGCTGTGAATTTTTTCTTCACTACATCCCTACATGGTTTATTGAAGTATTAATAAAATAATAAATATATATATTTATAAATTGCCAAAATCCAGAGAAACTGTTCATGGCGCTGTACAAGTAAAAACGTACAGAAATTACCTTAGCCGATGAGCAGACTTTATATCGAGCTGAAGAAAATTCATGAGAGTAGGAGTGGCGGCGATAAATGCCATACCCCAATAACGTGATTTGGTCTACGAGACCGACTCGATCGTCGTGTGTGCCCAGGATTGTATCTTTTAATAAGGTTGCTATTAGGGTATGATGGAACCATGTTATGTACAGAACGATACATCAGTAAGAGGATCTTGAATGCAATGTGCTGCCAATGAAGGCCTTTAAAAATTTGCGTAATATGGTCTCTTTGTTGGGACCAGTGATTAAACGTGCTTTCCCCTCAAAAGGATTACATCTTTGGCAACTTATGCCATCATCTGAAAATTCTAAGCATCGACCGCAATACTGCAATGTTTATTATCGATGAAAACGAACCCGGGAATGCGAGTATTGGTCAGTTTAGTGCAATAATAGCCACTATCAATGCCCCGGTCGCCATTAGTGAGTTGAAAAAATATCTCCAATAGTATTAGTTCCTGTGTGGCTTTTAAATGTGTTACTTAACAATGCTTGTGTATGTATTAACTTGTCCAGATTGAGCCTCTACTTGCCCCTGGCAATCCGGAAACCACTAATATGGAGCACTGGTTGGGTACTTATTTTTTTTCTTGCTCTAAAGAACCCTAGAATGACACTGACTTTACATGTATAACATACATGTTAACAATGAAAACAAATTTAATATTTTTTAATATAAATAGAATCATAATATTGATACATTGTAATGCTGAACACTGAATAAAAACAAATAAATAATTCTAGAATAAAGTGTTAGAATAGAAATAGCTAACGTTTGTATATACAATAAAGCCATTTGTGAGTGGAAGATACAAATATCCCTCAATAAGAAGGCATCCATTTACCTTTAATAGTAAAACGACTTTTGTCCAGAAAACACACCTTTTAGACTGGCCATTTTGTTATGTGAAATGCATATTGGGGAGAGATTCTACAGCCTACTGTTGTAACAATATTATATTTTTGCTGCCAATATGTGAAATTTCAGACACTTTTGATCTAAATGTACTTTATAGAATTTGGATATAAAATAATTTGATACACATTTGATGTAAGCTGTAATTAATTCAAGCAAAACACATATTAAAGTGAGTGATACTGCTAACCAATGGCTATTTTGTTGTTTGATCTGTGCACTCCATGCAATTTGTATTGCATTGATCAATGCATTGATCCATGCAATTGTCTTTGTTTTAAAGCTTTTTGCTGCAAATAATGTTTGGTCTGAGCACTCCAGGTCACAAAATGATGCATGTTTTGGATTTCTCTGTATCGCTTCTTCAACTTCTGATCAGCTTCTTCCACAACTTATTAGACTTATAATGACAATCTAAACTTTTTCTGGCCAGTTCTGATGGGGGAGGATCTTTGATCTTGTATGATAGATATATGGTGGTAGCAGTGGGGTCAAGCCCAATGAAATTTTCTTTGTTTTAGAGGTTTTTGCTACAAATATTGGTTGGTCTGAGGATCACAGAATTAAACATATTTTAGTTATCCCTGTAACTCCTCCAGTTGTTTTGTACAGTTGACTTTAGATCCATGGAAGAGCCTTCATTTGGATTTTCTTTTGGAGCTTGCTTCTTCCAGAACTGCAAAGACTAATGACAAGGTAAACTCTTTCAGAACAGTTCTGGTGGGTGAGGTTTGTTCTGTTGCATGGTACATGGTGGCAGCAGTGGGATCAAGTCCAATGCAATTTTCACTGGTGGGGGAGGTTTGTTCTGGTGCATGGTACATGGTGGCAGCAGTGGGATCAAGTCCAATGCAATTTTCGCTGGTGGGGGAGGTTTGTTCTGGTGCATGGTACATGGTGGCAGCAGTGGGATCAAGTCCAATGCAATTTTCACTGTTTCAAATGTTTTGCGACAAATATTGTTTGGTCTGAGCACTCCAGGTCACAGGATGATGCATGTTTTGGATTTCCCTGCATCTCCCCCAATTGCTTTGTTTTGTACAGTTGGCTTTGGATCTGTCGAAGAGCCTTCTGCTGGATTTTCCGATGTGGCCTGCTTCTTCCAGAACTGCCAAGACTAAAGATGAGGGAGGCAGTGAGGGTTTAAATAATATAAATTCCACTTGGAAATTGTCACTTAATTTCACCAAAAATTAATAATTTCACTTTTCTAATTTATTTCCATCCAATGTCAATAAGCCAGTTCAGAGTTAGAGTTAATGATATGATGTCAGAGGTCACCGGAGTACAAACACGGATACGCACAATACCAACAGTGCACAGGGATTTTTTTAAAAGCTCACTCGAATAGAATTGCTTATCATGCCAACATGAAATATCACAAATACTACCCCCATACCTAGAACAATAAAATGATCAAAGAATGGAACGTTTTCAAAGAGTGCTGATGGTTTGAACACTGCATGCAACAGTAACACTATGAGTGATCGTCTTGTTTGTACTCAATTGTTTGTACTCACCATGGGTTACCACTTAGGAATGCATCTATATTTGGAACAATTCTTGTTCTCTATTGTTGACTCTGTGGCAATAACGTAAACAGCATCAACAATAGAGAACTAGAATGCTGACTATGTAGATGAAATTTCACATCCATTAAAAGAAATAGGGCTACAGAGTTATTGTGTCTTCAAGCAAGGTGTAATGGACACACACACATGTAATCACGACCACATAGATTCCTTTGCCCTCTGGCAAGGAAACAAAAGGTGTTGTTAGAGCACATTCATTGTAGATAATATACTGTACCTTCAGCTATTAAAGGTGGGGTTGCAAGTAGCAAAACCTACCAAAAAGTCAGATTTTCAATTAGCTCAGTTGAACATTTTTGTAACTTTGAATTAAGGCATCCCTGCTGTAGTAACTTCAAATGAAGCTATAAACATACAATGTGAAACATTTTGTGTTTTACCATCCAATTGTAGATTATTTTTACGTGAAAGAATTAACTCACATATGTGTAAAGAACTCAGTTCTTAATTAGTTTAGTAGATTAAGGGTCAGGAAGTCCTCATTAAAGACCCTATGCCAAAGATAACCCAGACTGCCATATGATTGTGGATGAACACCGGCTTTTCAGCCTTCTCTTCACGACCAAGTGTTCAGATGATAACGAGACAGGTGTGAAATCCCCATCCAACGGACGTGAGTGTACCCCATCCTTTGACCACTTTCCCAAAGTCTGAGGAGGTGGAAGCTACTTGTCCGTCATCACTGTGCAACAGCCATGCCGAACTGAAGCAGACAACCCCCATCAACAACAGCAGCACAGCCTCGATGGAGAAGTCACAAGAGGCCAGGTCGAGATTCAGACATTCTAACAATAGGTCTTGGTTAATCATTGTGGTGTATACCTACCTGTTCATGTTTAGTAGAACAATTTACAGGAACATGAGAATCAAAATTATTCATGTCCCTTGGAAAGTATGATACAAATCCAGCATGTCATTGTTGAGTTGTGGTATAGAAGGAAAGGTGTCATGTCCCAAACACTCACACACCCTAATACCCATGTTTTAATCAGTGCTCCTTCATTTTTTTCACGACAAATAATGACAAATGACTTCATGCAAAATTAACTCACACAAATTATCCAATTCAATGTTGAGTGATGATAGCACAAAATGAGAAAAGAGAATACCATGTAAATGAAAAAAACAAATGATCAATGAAATAAAAAATTATAGCAATAAAATTGAAGCATTGCTAGCTGATTGACTTGCAAGTTGACTTGCAAGTTATTCATAACCCATAAGTTGTGCTCGAGTTACCCACAAGTAACAAGTTTCTCATGTGATTGTGTGTTTGTGGAGTAGGTGAGATGAGGAGCTATGTAAGCCCATCACAAATGGTAATCAGCAATGGTAAAAAAAAATATGGGTCATAGGTGTACAATTTGAGAGGACATTTGGGGAAACTCGACTAAAGATTCAAAATTTGTCTCGACTTTTTTCTCATCAATTGATAATTTATTCATTTAATCCACTAAATGGTCTTATAAATTACAATTTAATTGTGATATGTTGTAGAGCATCCACAATTATGCCAGTGGGCCTTTATCCCACCTTTATAGCTTGTTGCAATATTGATTTATCACTATAAAAAAAAATCTTCCTTTTCTTTTCACAATTTTTCAGTTTGATCATGTCATAAACTGTAGCTAGAATGTATTGTTAACTGTCTATAAGTTTCCCATGGGTTAATCACAAGTAACTCATGAGTAATGCTTGTTAATAATTAGTAACTCACAAGTAACTCATTAGTTACTCACAAGTTAATCATGAATAACCCATGAATTACTCATGAGATACTCAGAGTTACCCACAAATACCTAATAAGTTACAAGTTACTCTTTGAGATATTCAGGAATAACTCATGAGTTACCCATGAATAGCTCACAAGTAACTCATCTCAAGTTACCAGGAATGAAGTTTGATTATTACGTTTGAGAAAAAATTCAAGACATTTATTACCATTAATGTTATCTGTCATCGTATGTTTTCTGATATTTTTTATTTAGTTGGGTAAGAAGACATTGACACAAAATCAGCAAGTTGTGGTCATAATCCACTATGTTGTATTGAGGTCAAGAAAATGATTAAGAAACAGTTGTACAAAGCTGTGAGCTTGAACAATGGGTGTATAGAATCATTTTCATTGGTGGGGAGAAGAGGGGGGGGGTGTTCAGAGTTTTGCCAGATCCTTTCCCAATAAAAAATACATTTGGGGCCCCTGATCCCCTGATTTCACATCTACCATCCCCTATATGTTCACAATTTGATCTACTGGCAACATGTAGTTTTCTTAGATAACATGTCCAACATATTTCAAGATATTCAACGTATTATTGAGGGGTGGGAAGAGGAGAGGGGGGGATTATGCTTGGAGAATACAAGATGACAACATGATAGACTTTCTTACCTTTTTGTCCTCTTCCTCACTTTTTGAATTTGCCAACCTCTCTTTCTCTCTTTCCGCAGATGGGACAATGGTTCTGGAATCGCCCTGTCCATTCTTTGATGCTTTGGGGCAGCCTACCTCATCGTTACTTTTCTTTGCCCTTTCTTTCTGAAAGCTGCTGTCACTGTCTTCCACTTTCTTTGTATCCTTCTTGGCACCTTCTTCAGGTTTCTTGCGGGCTTCTTTAGTTCCGACACCTATGTTGGATTTTTCTGCGCTTGCTTCATCTTCCATATCTTCTTGGTCATCTTCATCCCGGTCATCATCTCCATCATCACTATCATCATCATCACTACCATCATCATCATCACTGTCATCATCACCTTCATCATCATCATCATCATGATCTACATTCACACTAGAATCAACAATGTTTGATTTCATTGGTGGCAGGGTTGAGTTTTTACCTTCTGACTCCTTTGGTAATGTTTTTACTGGCTCTGGAAATAATTTACAGTTTGGCAGTGTGAAAAAAAATACATGAACACAGATGTGCAGTAACATTAGGTTTACCTTAAATTAAGCCACAATTTATTAAATTTATGCATGTATGCATAGCTTGATACATAAATTCTAAATTTTGATCGGTTAAGGGTTGAAGTAAGATACAAATGCTAATTGAAAATGATGCATAATACCTTACACAGTACTCGATTTTAACAGTCGTCTGGTCATCTAAGACTACTCATAATTTATGACTGACGACCAGGATTACTTTGCTAGGTCATCCAGTGGAAGACCGACCAGGATTACTCTACTAGGTCATCCGGTGGAAGACCGACCAGGATTACTCTGTTAGGTCATCCAGTGGATGATCAGCTTGTTGCCAAATATACATGTGCTTCAGTGGCCAAACAAATGTTGTATAAACCTAAAGAAATGCAAGTTAAGCAACACAAAATTTGATAATAGGACACCCCCTCCCTGATTTTACCCAC
>JAODFY010222529.1:0-10462 GCA_027580055.1 Paracaudina chilensis | reverse complement strand
TTTTCTTCTACCTGCTTCAAAAATGTAGTCCTATATATCACCGTTTTTGCTGAAATTACCTGCGGCATCATTTTTTGGCGCGCTCTGCGCGCGAAATTGGCTTTTACCTTGGGTTGTCTTTTCATTAGTGGATACATTATACCACTACATATACAGGGCTCAATAGAGATAACTACAATATCTGAATATCATGAGCATTCATATAGAATTTCCTTATAGACCGTGTACCTGGCGCCCGCGGATCGGCTATGCCACTCCCATTTATCTCTCTTTCCACACCTATCCAAGGCATGGGAGGTATCGTTTCCGGCGATCTAGGGGGTACTCTAAACCCAAAATTTTCGGTACGATACGCGCCAACCGATGGTGGCGCTCCGCTTAGATAGTGTCCCCTATTTCAGTGGACCCCACCGTCCCCCCCCCCCATTTGGAAAAATCCTGGATCCGCCCATGAGTTATGGTACAATTATTCGAAGAAAATAAGGCGTTTTAAGGTGTAATAATTACAAGGAGACTTTTAATTATAACTCATAAGGTGAAAGAAGGGTAATTCTCATGCCTCAAACCTTAATTATAGCTTTAAATGATAGTACAATGACTTTAAACCAAAATGAGGTGAAATGGTTAACAATTACAGATGAAAGAAAGAAAAACTGATCCATAGATGTTGTTACATGATACATTGTGCAATACTACAATGGTTATACGTGACAATTTAATAAATGTGAAAATTGAATCAGATAAAATCACTCATCCTTCTTTTACAATTTAGTCATTTGATCTTCTTCTTTGCTAGGTTTCTCCAAAAAGAGATAAACCTTGCTATTCCAATGTGTTTTACATGGATATACAGCGTGTAAATCAGTTCACCTGAAAGAAAATCATTAGAGAGACATGGTGTCAAATTGTGCAATTCATGTTTGTATTCATAAATGTTCATCTGAAATAAGTAAAAACAAATATCAATACAAAGAAACAAAATAATAAAATCATCAATGTGATAACACGTATAGTAAATAAAAAAGAGGTTTAACAACAGGCAACCAACTTGCAATTATCAATATATATTTTAAAACTTTATGTAAGTCTGTAAGTAACCTGGCTTACTCAAAGATCTACCAATTAATGGTGTTCTATAAAATGTTCCACACACCTGTTATCATCAGCACTGTGTTCAGGCGGATCATTGATGTACCAATCAACCCTTATCATGTTGTATATTATGTTCCACATACCTGCTATCATCAGCACTACGACTATGTTCAGGAGTATCATTACTGGGAATAATTGATGTACTAATCAACCCATATTATTTTCTATAATATGTTCCACATACCTGCTATCATCAGCACTACGACTATGTTCAGCAAGATCATCACTGGAAATAATTCATCGTACTCTTCTTGCAATTCATATCCGGCGAGAGTAACGTTGATGAAAATGATTGTCAAAGAAAGCATCTGGGAAACAGAAAATCTCGTGAAAATTTCGAACCAAATACCGTTTTGGAACTGAAGTTGGATAATACAAAGTGATAATATGCAAATGATATGCAAATAATGTCTTTAAAAGCCTATACCTGAAGACACTGTTCATATGAACTCTTCATTGGTCTGTAACGAGCATGAAGGACAAGAAATAGTGCAGATATAAGGGTAGTCATGGTCATCGTCAGTGGATCTTCCCAGCCAAATAAAGTGATAAGCATCGTCTGCGCAACCTTCCGAGTCAGCTCAACGATCTCCCAGAACCAAAACTGCCTCTTGTAGTTTTCACAGAGGAAATTGAGCCAGGCTGGAGTTTGACCTGGGCCTTCACATACGTCGGGGATATAAGTCATGGCGCGTCTGGTGATAAAGAGCATTGCTACGGGGAAGGCGATGATGTAGATTACCGTAAAAACGTAAGCTAAAACATGGTATGTTTCTAATCCATGGCAATCGATATCCAAATCAGATCGAAGACGCGTGATATTGTAAAGCTGTTTTTCGTCCAAGATGAAGGTCTTACACGCGTGAGGGTAGAGAGCAAATATCACAGTACAGACCGATGGATAGATGATGAACCATAACACGATGACAGAAGAGTAAAGACGAGACTTGAGATACTTAAGGTACGGCTTGGAATCGCTAGTACCTTTAGATGAGAATCTGATGTAAGCCTTCTTTCCTTGATAAAACACGAAATGAAAGATCACAATGGCCACGGGAGAAACCAAACCAATTATTAACTCTATTTTAGGATCTAGATTTAATTTCTCATCATAACACCGTGGCCTCACAAAAAGTCTTAGGACGTTCAGTTCGAGACTTGAGATCAAGCTTCCTATGATAACTAATGGCCCAGTCCAATTAATGGCATGAAGGGATGTAAACATCTCCCCTATGACCTGATAGAAACCAAGCAATATTTTGCCTCTGGAGATGATAACGTCGACAACAGACCTGATTTGCGGGTCATTCCTTGCTTCTCGTTTAACCTGCCACGTGAATAGCGCACATACTATCACTATGACAAACACAAAGCAAGCGCTTTCTGCAACGAGGATGCCGAGATGAGGACATTGGAAACAAACACCCATCACAGAGTAGTATTCAGGCTTGCAGTTTGTGCAAAGCCATCCGGTGTAACCCTCTGCACAATTTCCTTTGACATCACCCTTCTTGTCGTTGGCACAATTCTCTGGTCGTGGACATCTAAACGGTTTAGGAATGCTATCGTTGTAACTAGTGATATCATTTATGGAGCCACGTTCGTCCATTAAGTTTGCTATGAAGTCCATGTACCTGCTCAGGTTAGCAGTCGTGGCGGTCCAGTTCCACATATACCCTGGTAGGAGTGTCTGGTAGCCCTGACTGCAGTTCAGTCCTTCGTCTTTACAAATATAACAAGGTCCATATCGATCTGTACGGGCGTAATTATTCATGCACATACATGCGCGAAAACCAGCTTGAATTGATTGGTCAGTTCCTTCCGGACACACTGCGCAATCTTTTATCGATTTTCCGCTGCCGTACCGGACGTATGTACCATTGTTGCATTCTTTACACGGAAATCCCCACTCGTTTGGAAACGTTGGGGCGATCTCGTCTTGATAGAAACCACCTTTAATTTAAATATATAATAAAATTTATTGTTATTAAGAGATGCAAGTATTTGAAACCCTTAAATTTTCTTATCCTGAGATTATGACTATGATATGGGATTATATTAATTTAAGCACATTTTTGTGATTAAACAATAAATTGAAGGTAATTCGTAATTTGTGTTTTATTTACCGGCTGGACATGCCAGGCATCCTCCATATACGGTATTCTCATACGTCCCCGGTTTACACGGGGTACAAATGGTCGTATTCGTGGATACATCGTCGGCACAAGTGAAACCACCTGTTACCAATATATCAACGATTATAAAATCTCCATATGGCACATATACTACTGGTAGCGAGTGCAACGTATTCACACATTGTCTATACAAGGGAAGTAAATTGTGATTGATTGATTTTTTATTTTTTATAAAAGTATGTTTTAAAGTATGTTAAAGTTTATGTAAGATCTGCTCAATATATAAAGTAAAGTATATTATTTACTTGAGATAGATTATATTATACTATATGATTGTGTAACATTTTACAAATTTGGCACATAGCCTACTAGTACATAGTACATATAGCGAAACATATGATAATAAGATTGGTGCTGATGCTGTCAATGAAGAGCAATAGAAAAACTCAAAGTTTAATATAAACTTCAAACACAGATAATACAAACTACATACACAGAAAGAATGATAGAAGATTGAAATGGATTACACTTCAAACACAAATAGTACAAAGTACATACACAGAAAGAATGATAGAAGATTGAAATGGATCACACTTCAAACACAGATAATACAAAGTACATACACACAAAGAATGATAGAAGATTGAAATGGATCACACTTCAAACACAAATAGTACAAAGTACATACACAGAAAGGATGAATGAAAATGGATTACTGAAAAAATTAACCAGATTATTTTTTTCTCAATTTGTTAGGCTATGTAATATATTATTGGCTTATTGTTGGCCTATTTTGTATTTTACCACGCATGCAGAATAAATTGATTGATTTAAATAACCTTATTTCAACCATTTAAAAAAAAAACAATTGTGGCATTATTACGGACAAAAATACAGTATTACTAAAAATGTATAGCATTTAGAAATACACAAAATAATGTGTATGAATAGTATTTACAATATTAAATTTAAATATTAAGAATAAATACGTTATGTATTAATAATACATAAAAAATTACTCCAATCGGAAATACAGTTTAGCGGTGACCAAAGAAGCTTTAGCTTGCCATGGACCCATTTTGAAAGCGAAAATTCTAAGCGATATAGTAACAACACATACAAAAATCATATTCATCTAATGTGTATTTGGTAAGTATGCTTTAATGTAGACGCACAGTAGGTCAAATTGTCATGTAGGGCGTTCCCAAATAACCGCGGCAATACTTACATTTTCTCGCAATTCATATTTCGTGGTACCTCTAGTAAGTCTTTGCAACTGATATACCTGTACACGGTGAGGCAATTGCGTCAAATGGTATGATATTAAAACCATTGTTAACTTTTTTGCCCAAAAGCGTTTATTTTGAATTCGACTAACGTATACACCAACACGATATTTAATATTCACAATATATTTCTTATATCGTCAATTATTTATAGTCGATAATTAATGATCGATAACCGTTGTGGTGAGCCTCTCCTATAACATCATCCTTACCCGAGTTAAATATTTCTCACGATAATATTCCTCCCGATGACTCTGCTTATTAGGTGTCACTAACCAACACAATGTTTCTTTTACTATTGTAACTAGTGGTTAGATTTTAAGATCACGTGACACACTGTAAACTGTTTTGTGTTATTAGGCCATTAAGATGAGGGGAGGGTTGCCCTCGATTTGGTCGTCCTGGGGGAGGTAGAATTTTATTTGAAGGGCTTAGATGCAAAATCTAGTTGGACGCAGTGTGAAGCAAATGCCATGAATTTGGTCAGTGTTTGATAGCATTTAGTGATGTTGACCTTTCCCTAACCTCTACAAAAAAAACACACGTTATGGACGATTTTATTGTCTTAATATTTTTGGGGTGCATTTGCACCCACGGCCCCACATGTATCCGCCCCAGGACCTGTTTCGTTCCTTTAAGCGTAGCGCCAAGCGGGAAAGCAGCAAGTTTCAAGTAAAGGTAATGTACACTACCCCGAATATGCTTGAAACCTGATAGAACGGTCAACTCAATTGCTTTTACTTTTATACGGCCAATCACAAATTTTATGGGAATTCACCCATTACCCAATCGTTCAACGCGACGAATAAATCATGTTAAATTTTAATGAATATAAAATAAAATGATATTTTTTTCATTCGGGCCTATTTATAAACTTACATAATCGCATCTTCTTTTAAAGATAAAAGAGCATCGTCATCGATTTTTTCAATGTAGTTGCCGTAAAGGTGACTTTTATGTACGTCAAATAAAGAAGAAGAAAAAAAAACGTTATTAATGCAATACGAATGTTAGATATTAAAACATATGTCTTAAAATATCATCTAGCGCACAAAATATATTAACCCTTTAAAAAAGTCATCCGCCTAAATTAAAGAGCACTCCAGACCTACTCCTAACCATCGCATTGACAAATTGGCCAATCATGTCATTTAACCTGTTCTATATCATGACCATCATGATTTTAGCTATACGATGTTGTCCTCCCCCCCCCCCCCATTTTAATCAGTGCAGCACTTATTGGGGGAGGGGGAGGTGACACCCTTAATGGTGAAATTAGTTCAAGGATAACAATTCACCAATGAATCAATGATAACAATAACATTCACATAAAAAAGTTCTGTGTCTGGCTGATTTTCAATTGAAGGGCTATTTCGTCTTAACCTTAAAAATCTCTAGTCTAGCGTCACCGAATATTATGCTGATATATATGTGGTTTTCAAACCTAGTCCACAGTAGTATGATCTACCATATAAGATATTAGTTATTGCAACGCGCTTGTACATTGTATTATGCATACGCCTCCAAGTAACATTGAGACTAGAAATCACATTTGATTGCCTTTGACATATAGAAGATTGTTAGCATAATTTGTGCAGTAAATCTCCACATTCAAGCCGTGTATAGCTGCTTACACTTCTTTAATATTCGCATATTTCCCGAAAGGTCGACCAGAAATTTCTGTCAAGCTATTTCCAAACAAGTATCTGTATATAGAACAATTATAGACGATATAATTAAATCCATATTTAGTAATATTGTACCGGTAATTAATTATTAAATAATGACAATATTTTCTAAATAATAATATAATTATATAATATAATTATATTATATAATATGATATGATATACAAATAATAATTAAGTGTTATAATAAGAACATATTTCAAATTGCTTATTATATTTCACCCCAATACTATATACATTACGTAAATTAATGTATGAAAACAAGGTGAAAAAGAATTACAGATTTAGAGTTGAATACGAACATTTTGAGGTCATAACCTCCCGTAAATGCGTAGTCCGCAATTTCTTCGATGTAGTTGTCAAATAAAGTTCTGCAGTGAGGTGAAGTAATATACTTGTAAATTATGTATATTCATAACTTTTGATATGCATCAGAACCAGTAATACATATGCATGAGATGGAACACAATGATCCACATCTTGAGATAACTATTTTTGTTCAAAGGCGTATCCCGCCCTTTGTTAATGGTAATATGTGTAATCATATGTGTTGCTAAGGTGTTGCTTGCTGACTTACTTTTATGTATAAACTAAAAATAATGTAATATACTTGACGCTATAAAATCATGAACATGGACCACCACCAAACCTGAATATGCGATTTGAAATAAACATTTATATATTTTATATTAATTGGAATGGTCAACAAAGTAAAGTAATAAATAAAAGACAATTAAGGCGTCGATACACGAAACCGAAGAAATAAACTCATAATAAAATTCACCACCATATAAAGTGAATGATTTTGATTTGAATGCGTGGATTTTATTTCAACTAAAGCGATCGCCTGAACTGCATACATTTTTGTTCCATGATTATATGAATAACGAGGGAATTCTAACATTTTACAGGATATATAACCAAATATGGGTACAAAAATATACATTTGAACATTAACTTTCATTACCCACAATATGGAGAGAGAGAAACAATTAAGACATGCTACAAATAAATACGAATACGAAATCTGTGGGGATTTGCCCACAGTCAGATCTCCATCATCTCCACCAACCAGTAACCACTACAGAACAATATAACATGTAGTAATGCTCTGGTCACAACACCTCTCGTCTTAAGTTATGGAAATATGTTTATTGATATTTGTCATAGTAGGGTTAAGTAGGGTTATCTTCGGTCTGAAGGAAGTCTCAATGCGGGTTTAATAAATTAGAACAGGGAAAAGTTGTGCAATAAAAATATAAATATCTAATAATATGAAATAGCGCTGTTTTTTTTCCGACCAGACCTACAATCTTGGACAAAATTTCTTGGGACACCCCCGATCACCCGTTCAATGTTGGTGATTCTCTCATCAATAATGTAAAAGGAACGCAACAATGTTGCTGACAATTGATCACTCTTCAAGCAACATTGAACGGGGGGATGGGGGTGGGTTGAATAAATGAGTGAAACATTGACCAGAATGTTTGTAACCGTCATTTCCTATGAAATAATGCAGAGTGTCCCAACAATTTTGACCAAGATTGTAGCTCTTTCCTTCATTTTGTAATAACATATCATGGAGTTCCATTTACGTGACTGGAATATGGTACATTTCTGTACGGTGGTGTTTTTGTTGGAGCTGTGTCATCTGCGTAGTTCACTATGGATTAATTATTAATTTATTAATTAAATATCAATTTTAACGTTTTTCATCGTTATAGAAAAAGACAGATGGTCCCACTGCAATTAATCCCCGCAGCATCTCATTTGGCTATGTATTGTCTTCACATTCCGATATGACGTAACCCATAGAGATGTATTCAGGGCCCGCTAGTTGCTATCAGTGCAGTGACGAGCCCCGCGTGGTACTAAACGGACCTATTAAGAGGATCTAGCTACTGCAATACAGCAGTACCACGTATAGAAATATCTTATCGTTTCTGGAAATGCCCCCGAAAAGGTGTGTTTTAAAAAAAAATTCACCCGATATCCAGAAATGACAAGAAAGTGTTTATCTATAGATTCTGTGAGATCACATAAGCTTGTTCGGAAACATAATTTGCGCATACTCGGTGCTATACGGCCTAAAAAAGTTTGTGATTAAAATACACAGATTCGCCGTCAACGACACTTGTAATATCTCTTCAGAATTACACTACTTTGGGAATTTTTTAAAAACATTTCAGACCTATCAGTACTTAAGATACTTAATAAAAGCTAACTTAACGATTTATTGGAATTACAACAACAAAAAATCAGGCAGCGCTAGACAATGAACATTTAAATATATTTTTTAAACTATAAAAACTATTGGCACTAGTTCCGCTCTTTCGAAAACGAGTGTAAAAGTTCCAGTTGTTTCCTCAAGACCTCCTGGAGTGTCCTGACATTCCAGGGTTAAATTTAAGATCCGCTTCCATCCTTTTCGTAAAATAAAACGTTATATTATTTTTGTTTGCTTGTTTTCGTAAAGGTATTTGTTCACGCAAACCACTGTGTACACATATACTATACTAGCGAGTCGTGAACCAAACCAAAGACAATTTCTCACAGATAAACCCGTGACCTCTATTACGTGTAAAGCTCCATGGCCTTTCTCCGAACTAGCTTATTATATCACTGTATCATCTTTGATTACCAGTTTCATTTCAAGTTTATACACTAGTATATTTACAAATATTTTTCATTTTGTTTCTTACATGTATTCAAGGTTATCCAACCCCAGAAATGCGTCTTCTGGGATATTTGTAAGAAAATTTCTGTGGAGGAACAACTTCCTGAGCGAGACTAGTTCACTGATGGAACTAACAAATCCTTCTTCTATTTCGGAAATGTTATTATCCGATAGGTCCCTGTAAATAAATACATCGTTTATGAAAATCAACATAATTGGGCTGCCCGCCCGACCGAATATATACAGAGGGTACTGTCATATAGGTCCTAGTGGTTGCGCGAAATATATAAATTGTAACCAAGACTGAGAAAGCGCTAACTAAAGTTAGCGTTTATGTTCTGTGTTAATTTAAGTTACGTTGTATTCATCCTGGACAGTGCCCAGATTGCAACGAGAGCTCAGCTTATAACCAGAAGGTCTTATATTCACGGAAAAAAGAAAATGTCATAGAAACGTAATTTTGCCATCAACTGTAACAAAGTTTGATTAACTAGCCTAACACTGAGTAACACTAACAACACTGTAATCATCTTTGAATAGGGCGGTGAGGAATATATCACATGGTGGACTGGCATGCAGAATAAATGATTAGCTTACCAATACCATCTACAAATAAGGTGTGGGTTTACATTTGATTTACATATGTATTTGCGATTTAATACATACAGTAACGTCAGATTAATGAGTCCGCGAAAACATCGTGGTTGTAGAGTGCCAATCATGTTATCATCAAGAGATCTGCAGTAAGGCAAGAGAAATAAAAATAGGGTTTATTTTTTAACGATTTTGTCATCATTACCATGTCATAATGTCTATATAGTGTGAAAATGAATGAAAGATTCATAATTTGCAACAAAATTTACCGATATTCTTCACAAAGACGAATAATGTATATACCCCTCAGTAGGTGATATCTACACTGTAGGTCTAGTTCTGCGAAAAAGTTTGGCGGCAAAATGCAACACTCGTACATTTATGGCCTAATTTCTTCGCAAATAGGGCGATTTACGATGTGAAAGATACAGGGAGTCTTTTAATATTAACTAACAAGGGAAACGAATGGCAAAATCTCCTTTTGGTGAAAGAAGGGGAATTATCAGGGCTCAAAACCTGATTATTGCATTAACGATAATTAACATTTGTCTGAACATGCATGGATTTGTACATTATTAATATATTTTTAGGTATATGTACTTACAATTCGTTCAAATTATAGAGATCGATGTACGCATCTTCAGGAATAATAACTATGTTATTCCCTCGTAGATATCTAAATATAGGGTCAAAGGTCATGTTGAATTTTTAGTATAAAGATTACGTCAATGTGCTTATCGATCGAAGTTTGACAAGGTATTTCAAAGCTATTCCGTGATAGTTATATTATATTTCCTTTTCCTGCTAGACCCAATTTTCAGCTGACTATAAATCTACAACCAAGAATCACATGCTAGGGTGTCCCAGTTATTCAGCTGACTATAAATCTACAACCAGGAATCACATCCTAGGGTGTCCCAGTTATTCAGC
>JAODFY010222419.1:0-10463 GCA_027580055.1 Paracaudina chilensis | reverse complement strand
TCAACGAACGTTGCCGGTTCTATTAAATGCCGTATTTTCTAGAAGAGAACATTCAAAAAAGTATTTCGCCGGATTCCTTATAGAATGGGACAGAGTAGAAAGTTCTGGAGAATATTTCATCAGAATTCTAGGAAAAGAACTTTCGTGAGAATAAGCCCTCGTTGACATATAAAGGGGCTATATTTTTATTCGATGCATTAAATCCAGACGATTCAGTGTGTTCGTTTCAAACTTGTTAAAATCTTGTTTTACAATAAACACGTTAGGAATTACTTAGTAATTACAGGAAAGGCCCCCGACGACGGTGGATTTTAACCTTTCATCGTTTCCTTGTATATAATGCCCAAGTAACTTTTAGCATGTTGACAGTCCGCGGTATGCTAATAAGCTGTGTTATTTCTTCGCACTCCGATGCGGCCCAACACAATGACAGGCAGGCAGGGCCCGAAAAAGGCGATAGCAGCGCCAGTGACGAGCCACGCGTGGTAGTAGGTAGACCTTCTCCAGAGAATACAGTAGTAACACGCCATGAATTACTTAGTCATAACAGGGAAATGGAAATGCGCCCCAAAACGGTGGATTTTAACGTTTTTCATCGTTTTCCTGTATATAATGCCTCAATAATTCCTAGAGTGTTAATAGCGTTTTAACATCTCTATGATTGAAGAAGAGCAGATGGGAAACTACAATCCAGAATACTAGACGACAATTTTAATATCGGAGCTGGAAGACGCAGATCCTAACCACTTTGCGTAAATGCTCATAAATGCCATAAATGCAAATATATTGCAATGGGACTTTCACCATTGGATGTAGTTTTCCTTCTCTTTGATATCAGAAAGTTTTTTATTTGAAACCATTTAACAGCTCACTGTTATACCGTGGCGGGTACGTAAGGACGGTAAGGTAATGTAGAATGTAGAACTACAGTAGCACAAAACAGCAAGGATGTATCTGTACAACGAATCTATTAACGTAACTGTATGAGACGTAACATAACTGTTAACGTAACTGTATGAGAACAAGTACATTTAAGAGAGTAACCACAATGAACTGATTAGCATAATAATAACAAGGAATCTAACGAACTCGAAGTATAATTTAAAGCGGCACTCGATATGACACTCACAAAATTACCATCTGTTACGCTGCGTTGCCACAAAGGACTACACCAAGTTTCACGATACTGATTCCTATAAACAGCGATACATACTATGTAGGTATAAACTCATACATGAGTTTTGTTTTGGTTCCAAACGGTTCTGGCGTCCGTCGCCACTGTTCATAAAACGAAAGTAAACAATGTAATTAAAAAAAACAAATACCGAAATATAGGTCAAAATGCCTCACGATGTTGGTAGATTCCAAAATAAAAAATATGTCTTCCCCTTCCTCAATAATGGTACGATCGGCAGAAATGCCGATAACAGCTGTTTGAGAATGAGAAAAAACAAAAAGTAAACGGTTAACGTAGTCACGATCACAGAGACTTACACCAAATATTTTTTTGTTAAAAAAAATGATTTCAACATGGAAACTCACGGTTTACTAGCAAGAGTTAACGTACATTCGCCTGTAGGGCTTGCCTTAATTATACAAAAATAACTTCAGGAGAAATTTTAGGATGAGTGAAAGTTTTTTACGAGATTTAAAAATGTTGACGAGAATTGATTAAACAAGAAAGACACTGAAGTAAATATTGGCTGTAGACATATATATACATATGCCTTAGAAAAACATAAGCTCTCCGCATGGTATGTTGTTAACATAAGCCGGAAAAAGAAATTGTACATACATCACTACTTACCGACATCATCATCATATATCGTTACTCTTGTGGACGAGTCAAACTTATTTAACGTAATTCTTGTGAATAGCTCCTCGGAAGGGAAAAATAGCTCTTCGTCAAGTTCTAACGTAAAATCACAAAACATGGGATCAACGATTTCGTCATTCCAGATCGTCACTACTAGGTTCTCTGATACGACTGATCCAGAGGTAATGGTCACTTTCCCATTAGGTACAGACGAGAATAACTGACAAAATTCCGATTCTATAAAGAGATGGAATGAGAATAAAGAACTACTTTGTTGGACACGCGTGCACATCAATAAACACACAACGGGACAGTCAAGGATTTTAATAGAAATACTGGTCAATATATATATATATATCAATTTTAAAACGGAAACAAAGGCAAATTAAACTGTGTGCTACCATTGAGATGTATGATTTACCAACCTATGATTAATCCGATATCGCCATAGCCTTCTTGAATGGCATTACTTGTCACGGCGGAGATGCTGAAATTTGTAGGCGCATCTTCTTCTTGAACAACATTTTGGGATACTATCAAACCTAATGAGGCTGTGAATCGATAAATAAAATTCCATATTAAGTAGTATTCCGATAGTTCGATCCGACGATCCTCATCTCCATTATCATTGTTATTACTTTGTCGGCCATTTGTTTCGATATATAACAGTAGTTACAATGGTTAAGATTATATTCTGTATCATGGGCTATATACATCCACTGTTGTAACTGTGGAGTGGATGTCACTATATCCGTAGAAACCCTTTGCAACGATTATGTAACAACCGCGGATGCATGTATCATTGGTTGTACAAGATATATATTCAACTACAGTGAAATATTGAAACAAAACAAAAGAAGATGGTAGAGTCATAACAATGGTCGTAAAGGATAATCGGGTTCGATATATCGATGTGTTTAATGTTTATTGTTAATATTTATAAAGTAAAGCACACTGAAGCGGAATGCTCATTTGCATTATAGTAATAGCATATAACATACACATAGAACAGACAGGAAATTTAACCGTTCCTTTCGACATCCGTAGTATCTGAGTGTTTTATAGTTTACATGTGTGGATGCGCGAAGTTTTCTTATTTTTTCATCAGACTTACCAAAATCGTTGTCCTCAATGGAAATTGTGGTAACGTTCTCGGTCGGACTAATTCGTACTCCATCGGTAACATTTATAATGGAGACGTAGATATTTTCTTGGATCTCGACGAGATCGTCCTCTATTGCCGTCAAGAACACAGCTGTAGTTAATCCTCCTGGTGGAATGATTACAATAACCGTATGTTGATCCGTGACCAGCACTCCAGATGATGAAATATAATAATCCGCGAATGCTGTGGCGTATTCATCGTCGAATCTTAAAACTGAAATGTAGGAGGTAAAATAGACGATATCGTTAAAAACATACGCTAACTTTCACTGGCCTCAATACAGCTGCATTATTGTTTAAGCTACAACACAGTGAGCTGCTAAAGTAGATCCGACAACAATTGTAACCTAACCGTATAGTCAAGATGTAATCTCTAATAAAAGTACTATTTTCTGACAAGAAGATATCATCATCCGTTGAAAGTAATTGATTATGTAAATTGTAGTGCATATCCTGCCAAATTAGCGACGATTAAAGTTGATTAAAACCATAGACCGTTTTGCATATAGCCTGAAATTGCTTACACTGTGTATTATGGGATCGATGTTGGGGGTCAAAACACTTCAAGTACAACAGAACGATCGAATTTTATCTCCTTACACCAATCCCACAATGCATGGTACAAGCGATTTCATCAGCTATATGCTAACAGGTTCCCCGATTCAATGAATGGTGGTGATGTTCCACCGACAAGGGGTTACCATATTCAAATTTTGAAATTCTACAGGTTACTGTGATCTTACGAAAAAAAATGTGTCAGTCAATGGAGCAATTATTTGAGATGCGTATACCCATTAGTCACTCTATTTCAATTATACAAATTTATGACGTTGGGTTCAATACATAATTTTCTGGAAATGGCGTCAGAGTTCATTTTGAATACATACATAGCCAATCTGCGAATAATGAATGAGTAGTGAATAATGTTTTGAACAAGAACTTACAGACTTCAATAATTTCGCTGGACACATTTGATAGTTGAACATTTATGGAAATGGTCATTCCTTCAATTAAAACGACGTGATCTAACCACATTGACACCTCTGGTTCTAATTAAAAAAGTAAGAGAATTAAATGTAAAATCATGACAGAAATTCTTGTTTTAATTGAATTTGAGACTATTGGTGTCTGCTTTAACTCAGTTTAAACTCTAAATTGAACCAAAGACACAACAAAC
This sequence comes from Paracaudina chilensis, assembly GCA_027580055.1. Classification (NCBI taxonomy): domain Eukaryota; kingdom Metazoa; phylum Echinodermata; class Holothuroidea; order Molpadida; family Caudinidae; genus Paracaudina; species Paracaudina chilensis. Next base: position 6,306 of record JAODFY010222419.1, on the reverse strand, counting down.
CAAAGTCATATTTTCGCTCAAACCTCAACATGGTTGGTACAAACCACAAAAGGTGGAATCTGTGTACATATTGCTGTTCGCTGTTCAATATATAATCAACAGTGTACATAGACAGCAAAATACTCAAAAGGAGTCATAGCTAATGTATATAAACTATAATTTTCACAATGCGAAGTCGATCTTGCCTTTAATAATACCCACAAACAACCTACGACTTCATTCCAAATTATACTTTGGTCGTGACCCAGACCTCACATGTAATCGGATAAGAGGACTTACATTTACGAAATTATTATACACTATTTAGTTAAATAGACAGTTGCTATTTTATATATTTGGTACATACATGTTAGGACGTACACCAGTTCAGTTTAACGTAAAGTAGCCTCTGTCCATTCTCCCCAATACACAATTGCATAATTTTTGTAGGGACTAGTCTTTACCGCAGTGACATTTGTCTTGGTAAAATTTGAGTGTTAAATACTACGATGATTTAATGCAAATTGTCACAAATCTGACCGACTGGAAGGTCAGCAGATTTGTATTGCCCTATTTTGTCCTATCAGTAATGGTCCAGATATTTTTTACGTGGAATCGCTTATATCATTTCAAAAGATACAACAACTATCTAGAATTTTTTCACTTATTAATTAATGAATGATTGGTTTATGGTTTTAAATAAAATTGTTGCACCACATTCTGCTTAAAGAATGTATTTTTTCTTCGTAGAAATATTTAGCATTTTTGCACCTTAATGTTACAACAAGACATTCAACTAAAATATCAATTTAAAATTTAGTCATTTGTTGCATGATTGGCTCACCAGAGTCGTTATCTTCTATATATATTGTTGTAGTGCACGAGAGTCCAAGAACACCGGGTTTATCGACCGCAATAATCACAAGTTCTAAGGACTCCAACTCTTCTTCGATACCGTCATCAATGATCAGGATAGGTACGATAACTTCCGTTGTCATCGCTGGTATGACGCCAGGGACTAGACTCTCGTCATCAAAATCCAGTCCGGCTTGGGCTGAGATTCCTATCTTCTGAATGACTGACGGAAGAAATAATATAATGGATGAATGGGGCTGCCCGTCGTTCTTGAACATCAACAGAAGGCTCTCCCATATATATCCTTAACAGAGCTGTGCACTATGACTGGTGATTCATCAGTAAATAACTATTGCGAAATAACGTGTAACGAACGAACCTCTGTGCACTCATTATACTAGTTGTAGTAGCTAGCCTAGGCTATAGAATGTTACAGTGTTGTTAGTGTAACACAGTGTTGGGCTAGTTAATCAAACTTTGTTACAGTTGATGGCAAAATTACCTTTCTATGAGTATTAGACCGTTTGGTTATACGCACTTGTTTCAATCTGGGCACTGTCCAGGATGAATACATAGTAACTTAGATCGTTAACGCTAACGTTAGTTAACGTTTGCTCAGTCTTGGTTACAATTTGTATATTTCGCGCAACTATGCCAGGGCCTATATGACAGCGCCCTCTACTGATATTCGGTTGGGAGGGCAGCCCCATAGGTGCGCCTATATACATGTTTAGCCCCATTTTCATTAGTAACACACACACAACAATATACGTGTGCTTATATGTAGGATAGTTTGTCTAAGGGCACAGACAAAGGGATTTCATGTCCTCAGAGGGAAATTCAATGGAAACAGTAGGTCCTCAGTCACTAGGACAAACAAAAGTGAGAGTAAAAGTTAGGGTTAAAGGAAATTCCAATTAAGCTCCGACGGAATGTAATGTACACTTGTCTCTGATCTTGTTGCTACTTACATTTGTAACTAATTCCTAGTATTACAAATTTAGCTGCATAGAGATACAGAAGTCGATGTGGGCAATTTGTCATCTTATATGCATTACCTATTAGGGCTTATTAACCTTTCATTACGGGGTTCATCTAAAGGAGATTTGCATTCTTACCTACTACGATATCCTCGTACCCAGACTGACTGCTTGTCCGCATAGGTACCAGCACCTCACCTACCGATTCCCTTACAGTTATGGATGATGTAGGAAAACAGACAATACCTACGAAGAGGACCAGTTCAGTTATAAAGATACGAAATTTATAAAGGGATTATCCAGTGACAAAACTGCACTCAATGGTGTTATTTTTTAGGATATTTGCTTTCGAAGTCAATAATTTAAATTTTAGTTAAGCATCTGGCAACATTTGAAGATTTGTGTTGTCATCAGGGCAGCAATTCTTGCTCGACGATTCTATTTCTACAGATATTATGTTTAAAGAATCGATAATTTTATCATAAAGAATATCAAAAGCTTCGAGGTCAGAAATGTTGCCAGATTCATAATGTGACTGAAAATGTAAACTGATCTCATACGTCGATATCTGAACAAGAAAGAAAATATTCATATTCCATTTAAAGGTGGGGTTGCAAGTAGCGAATTTACATGAGTTTCCGGTGACACCGAGAACTCATGGATTCCTAATTTAATGAACATGTTAGTAAATGTTCCCATTGAGGTGTTTATAGCTGTATTTGAAGATGCTACAACAGGGATGTGTGCATAGTTCCAAAAATGTTCAACTGAGCCAATTGAAAATCTGACTTTTTGGTAGGTTTTGCTACTTGCAACCCCACCTTTAAACATTTTAAGAACTGTTTGTACATTTCGGTGTTTTCTTATATATTACATGTATTCAAAATATCGATATAATGAATGTTCATTGATTTTTACATGTATTCAGAATATATCAGGGTATGTGGTATACTATTTGATTAAGACCACACACTAATAAGCCATGCAATTAATGTTTCGTCAAACTGACTAACACTTACCAATATCGTCATCGACTATTGTAACCATGGCTATCGTGCTGCCTTTGAGCAAAACGGCTGGTGGCGAAAGGTTAATAATTTCCACTAAAAAGTGTTCTGAAATTTCACTTAATTCGTCTTTCACAATTGAGATTATGACCAATCCCGTCTGCGTTCCAGAGAAAGTTAAAGTGGTGGGAATCAAGTAGTCTGTGTTTACCGTTGAGGTGATGTCTGTAATTTTGAAGTCTGACAATATATGAATGGAAGAATGAATGAATAAATAAATAAATTTATAAATAAATAATATATCTATAACAGAATAGCAATGAACACCAAAAATGGATGACAAAAGTGAGTATGGTATTTATGAATTTATTGAAATTTTTGTTAACCCTGGGACCTTCAGCAATATCAAGGCGTGTAATGATTTAAAGAAAGTAAACGGTCCAGATAACACAAAACAAATACAAAAAATATCGAGACAGTAGAATAGTAACAGTAACAGTGATCAAAATGGAGAAGAAAACAACAAAACATAATGACACTTTAACGTGATTACAAGATATCACGTAATAGACGTTTGTACATGTAATTTAGAGGAAGTTAATGAGCGTCAGGGGATCATTAATCGTTACCAAATGGGATACGTGAGTTGGAAACGACTTTCAGCCGGCGGTTCTTCAATTATGGGAAGGGGATACCCAGCCAATAAAAATACCCAGTTAGGCGAGCTATTTCATCTTCATAATCTTTGGGGTTATTATTTTTTTAAATGAAAACAATTGATTTTTGGTGGGTGGAAACTATCAATATTAAACTTGATGATTTAATGGAATGCATTAGCGTGCTTCGTATATATGCAATGTCGTTTAATAATAATAATTACTCACCCATTGAAATACCCACTGGTAGCATTTGGGAGAGCGTAACGACCAATCCTAATGGTTCGCTTTCAGTGACAGTGAAAGATGTTTTCGTGAATCCAACATAAGCTGCAACAAAAAATATTCTCTAGAATTCTAAAAAAAGACTGTAGAATTCCTATACGAGTTCTACAGAATTCTATAAGCACTTCTACAGAATTATATATAACTTTTTTTGTAAGGGTAAGCTGTAATACAAATGACTAGAACGGATATACTTCAGTAAGATGGATGTTATCACGCCACCAAAGAATTTAGTGTGGGCGAATTGATGCCGAATGATCATTTTTTTTTAATATTTCATATGTTGTGTTTCCCTTCATTCTTTGCATCCTCTTCTTACTAACCTGGGGTACAATAAGGGTAATCTGGAGAACTCGGCAATCCTTCTTTGCATTCACACTGGTATACAGTGTCCCCGTCGGGATCGACACAATCTTGGGCATCAAAACTACACCCGTCGTCGCACTGAGAAAGATCTGAGAACAGACCAGTTGTTCTGTTAACTGTCGTCTTTAATTAAGCGGTAATGGCAGTCTATCTAATAATTAAAGGCTAAACTATATAATAGTCAATATATGGTCAATATAAAAACAACGTTGACATGCCTGAAGCTTCATACCCTTATACTAAGGTCCGCAATCGTAACTTATTCTATGTTCGTAGTAACAGTAGTGAACAGCTTCCACAATGACTAAACGATTGATGTTTAACACGTGTTACCAGGTTAATAACACAAAACACGATTTAAATAATCTATGTTAACGTTTCATGGAATTAGGGTGAACATTAGGGTGAATTCAAGATGATCGTTTTTGTTTTCTCCCGATGATGACAACACAACAGATTAATTTGTGCATGCGTAATTAATGTCGTTTTGGCTAAAATGGACCAAAAGTCAAGCATTGTCAAGCATTGCTAAGTTAGCCTAACCACGCATTTTACTTCACGTAGGTCCTATACATATCTACTAATACCATGCACAGTAGGATATACATACCATCCACACATAGCCTTAGCATGTTAATAGTGTAAATGTAACCCTTTCCACAAAACCCTTTCCATCTAAAACACCAAGGTATTCAGAAACGTAGAATTCATTTAAAACATACTTCAATAGAGATAATAGAGGTATAAAATGGTATAAAAACTAGATTCCCATCATTAAAGAATTCAGAATTGCGGAATCAAAATAGGGAACCAATTTGTTTACACCTAGATGTTCATCATGCCAATTCAGAAATGCGGAATTAAAAATTCATTCCATCCGGAATCAAATCTTACACACAAACTCAGCACGGACTGGAAATACCAGTCTACAAATGTTATATATACTAGATGTTCATCGTGCCGAAATCAGAAATGCGGAATTAAAAATGCATTTCATCAGGAACCAAATATTATACACCAACTCAGAATGGAAATACCAGTTTACTACTAGTTTACCAGTTAACTATAGTAGTAGTACCAGTACTATTAGTTTACCAGTTAACTTCATCTTGCTAATGTTTATCTTGCTAATTCAGAAATGCGGAATTATCAATTGATTTAATTTGAAACCAAGGTTAAAGAAATACCGTGTTGTATGCAATCTTCAACGGTTAACGGTGCCAAGCAAATACACGTGTACAATTGTTCAGCGGTAACGTCAGTAATACAACGGAATCCTGAGCCGCATGGATTAAAACTGCATGGAGCTTTAAAAGGTAAATAAACAGGTAAGACATGAAAAAACTTAAAATAGTTTATGAATTCGTACTTTAGTTATAAGTCGGCTATGTCACTAATCATTGTATGTTAATAAGCCGTTTCATGAACACATTTAATAAGATGATTATAATATGCGGTCACAGGTCAAGTGAGGAAAATGCACACACAAGTACCACTTTGTTAATTGTTAATGAAAGTTTTCCGAAAGTCATAAAGCTAAATATGTACTGAAGTGTGGACAACACTGATGAACTATAATGTGATGACTGATTAGAGGTTTTATTTCTTGTTACGATTTATATAAGTTTTTGTAGTTGTTTTTATAGTTGCTGTATCTGTTCTATAGTCAATGTCTAAACCAACTACTGTGATGGGACTATAACTATTGAGTGTAGTTGTTCCTCCTGTTATAAACAGTAGCACTTTATAACAAGTAGTTTCTTTTCAACTAGACTTTTGGACTAGACTATTCTGTTAGTTAAAATTTGTTCGAGTTTTGTTCGAGTTTTATTAATAATAGCATGTATTGATACTCACTTGCCAGTACAACAACGTCAAAAGTACAGATGATTACGTCACCGGCCCCAAACGCATAAACCCTCGCTGTGCCGACTTCAAAGGTAAACTCAAAATAATCTTCATCATCTTCGCGGGGTATGTCAATAAAATTTTCACCGGGGTATTTCACCCGCATTGCCACACTGGAAACGCCCAAAGACCATATGTACGTATAGTCAAAGTCATTTGCAGCAACAAACACCCTGTCCAAGTCACTCCTACATTTTTTGTAAGTTTCTGTTAAAACAAGAGCCAAATTTGTGTCATTCGTTGTCTTTGAGAGACTGTATCGGCATTTGA
>JAODFY010222308.1:0-10463 GCA_027580055.1 Paracaudina chilensis | reverse complement strand
AAGGTACTTCGTATGTATAGTGTGTAATGAAATCCGCATTGTAACATATGCAGAATATATACAGGAAAAATAACAGGAAAATTCTAATTTCTAAAACAAAAAAATTTGTGGTAATAAGTTTATTCTTTTATCTAATCAGTCTTGATCAAACCAAGTTTTCAGTATCTAACAATGTTCATTCACTTCATAACTGGTCACCATCATGAGATTAATGACAAGAACTATTAGTCTTGTTGATGGCATTTTAAATCCCTTTCAGCAATTAATAGGTGACACATTGCAAACTTTTTAATGAATATTTTTACAAGGCACAATTTAAAAATAAAATGTAAAGTGTACACTAATATTAAGCACAAAAGTTGAACAGACAATGAACCCTCGACTCCTACAGTTAATATGAAAACAATGTAATTTCATAACTGTTATGTAGTACCCTTAATGTAATGCCATACAGGCCATGGAATTGTATCATTATTCACCATTACTGTAAGTCATGCATATATATAAGAAACAAAATTAAGAAACAATGGTAAGTATGAAATCTGTAACAATCAAAGTACACAAGAGTTAATTCTTCAAACAAAACAATGAGGATCACATCTTATAATGTAAAATTCCATTTGGCTAAGTATCCAATCTGCAACATTATACTTGTTCAGATATTTTTTTTATACGGCCATATGTTTACATATGTTCCTCGACCCATTGGCATCAACAAAATAGTTTGTGAATAGCTTAAAAATTAGATTGAAATCTTCAGCAGTACAAAAACAAGATGTGTTTTATATAAATATTACAACATGATAATATATATATCTTGATAGATCTTGATTAAAGGTAATATATATATATCCAAATGCAATCAATGTACACTATTTCATGTCAAAATATTGGGCTGAAGTTTTTTCTAGAGTGAATTACAATTAGGACTACATCTTATAATGATTACGATTGGAAATTATCATCTAAAAACAACTTTCAAACAAAAGCTCCCCCAAAAATAATATTTCCATGCACATGAATTGTATTTCTAATTTGGTGATTATTCTTACCATAATATAAGCAAATGGCAGACTTGGCGAAAGGAGGAACTATTATATAAATCTGAATAAATTTAGTTGTTACTAAAAAAGTTGAAAATCCTTGCTGTACTAATGGTCCTAAGACATTGCTAATGACATTTTATCCTTTTTTTGTCATGTTTATTTAGTGTTATACTTTTGATATGGTTTATATACAAAGAGTGAGGAAGGGTAATAAGTAAAAGTAGCAAACTGAAAAAGGGGCAATGTAGGGTAATATTTTGATTTAAATTTGGTTCAATTAAGTTTTATTTTTATTATAGACTTAATCTGGGATTGCTGAATTATGATATTTAAAATAGTTAGTTGTTAGTTGAAGAACAACTCTCATCCAGCTCTCATCTTGAAACAACTCTCATCCAGACCAATGTCATGCAATTTACCAAGCAATGGCATTTTGAAAAAAGTCTCTCCCTTGGCATTTTTTACACCATTGTATTACCATAAAAGTTTTCATCAGAATTTCTGTTATCACTTGGTGGTCTAGAGTAGTTGGCAGGTGGTGGATGTATGTTTGTTGTCTGATCAACTCTTTCATGATCTTGTTCATTCCTTCTTTTTCTTCGTGCTGGTACATTTGGTGGTCTAGTGATAGGGATTTCTGATCCAAGACTAGATGAAATGCTTGAATATTCACCGAAAGACATTCTATCCTCTTCCATATCTTGCTGCTGTGCAGTGACATGCCTTGTTGGGTCTGCACTCAAACCTTGTCGCTCATGCTTTTCACTAACATTTCTGTAAAAGCATATGTATGCATCCCCCACAAGGCGTTTAAAGTGCTGAGGAAATCCAGGGTATGAAAGATTCTCGATGAGATTTTCATCTTTAAGTACCTGTTCAAACTTACGGATGTGAACAACCGCAGGAATATTGAAACCATTGTGATCACCTGAAATCAATAGACAACAATAACTTAAAGGGTGGCTATTATAGATAAATCACATGTGTGTTTGACGACTAGCCTATAAACAACTGTCACTTCCTCTGAATATAACCATGAAATGTGATGTAATAATGAAATATTTAAAATCCTATTGTTTAATTTTTATCTCTAATCCTAATCTTTATTATAATATCACAATCAGGTTAACAATAAGATTACATTAGCATAACTCCCAACCCTAATGGACATTTTTTTCCACAGTTATGACAAAAATACTAGTTTTTACCTTTGGTGATCTTGGACCACATGACCATTAAGTTTAAAAATGTTCCCCTACCCAATCACAACTTGTACCAAAATATCAATTGTGTCAGACCATGGCACTGGGAATTTGTAATATTTTTAATTTCTTGACCATAACTGACCTTCAGTGACCTTTGTGGGCACCAAAAACAAAATATATTATCTATATAAAATCAACATAGACTATAATCCACGAGCAAAAAACTGCTGTACATACAAAAGGGTGGCCTTTGCACTTGCATATATTAAAATTTTAGTTAATTATCCTACAATGTTGTTTTGCACAGTATATGTTGTCTTCTATAACAAGTGTCTAAAATCCTTGACAAAAATAATAGGACAAATTTGGCATTAGTCAGCAAACATTACAAATTTTGTGATTCTCGAACTAGTGTTGCAATGATATTACAATATCATTTGGAAATATCTATATGAACCTGAGCCTGTGATATAATTTGTAAATCAGGCCAAATGATATTGCACTGCTATTGGCCCATTTTCTTGCCTGTTGAAATTACCACTCAATCCACACATGGTTAACTTTTTAGTCTGTGTCAGTCATTGGACCTATGAAATAACTAGGGCTGTCAATTTCTTTTCAATTTACTATCCCATAAAACAGTTCAAATAAACGTTCATTTAAACGTTCATTTAAAATTTAAATGGTATCTAGTTCTGCAATATGTTTGTTCATAATTTTCTATCCATAAACTAACATTACAGATACACTGCACAAATACTAAAACAAACTGTATTGTACACAAGTATGTATGTCTATGTATGCCTTGCAAAAAGTATAATTGTATACTCACAACAATAATTTCTTGCACAATTTCAACTGATTCTATTGATTCCGTGTTAGGCAACAGGTGCTACAGTATTTTGTAGAAGCGACTGGTACAAAATAAGTGACTGGTACAAAATATTTGTGATGGCTGAACCGCTAATTGTGTGTTTTATAACAAATTAGTTTTAACAAATGCTGGCTGTTATTGAGACCAAGTATCATCATTCGCGAAAATGTGTATATTATCATTGTTTTACATTATATGATTATTGCGAATGGTAACACTTTTGTGTACCTTCATACTTTGCCTATATATCATGATATCGTTTGATGAAAATATGAATTTGTCTATGATATTGATATTGAAATTTGCAACACTAACCGGAATCCCGCCCCTGAAATCAATGTTGTCGCCAGGTGTGCTCTGAAAATTCAAATGGGATTTTAATATGGAAAACTGATAAGAGGAGCTGGGAGAAGGGCCCCAACTATTTTTATCGAGGATTGTAGCTCCATGCTTTTTACATTAATTTGAAGCTCGATCTAAATAAACTGGTCTACATGAACACAATAAGACAATGTTCTGTTGTGATGGTAGGTCATCTGAGTCGATTGAGAGCTAATAAGATTGATTGATTTACCTTTTCTCTCTGCCATGCTATCAAAGAAGACCCAGTGTGTATTTTCACCACTTCCAGCTTTCACAAATGCAACATAATGGCTGGTCTCAATGCACATAACTGCAAACAGCTCCATGACATGATGATCAAACTCAGCCTTCTCAGGTTCTGTACCTCTGTTGGTCATATGCATGTATTTTTCAGTGAATTCTGAGCTTAATGACAATGGACCTGGTTTGTGGAAATGTTGTTTATCCTTTAAATAAAAAAAAAATATTATTTTATGCATCACTTCCAAACCAATATTTGTATAAACCGCTAGTATGCCAGGTACTTTTCAGATGTTTTCTGTCACAAAACATAAACTAGATCAAGTGATTGCGGAAAAACAAAATATTTCAATATTGAGTATTACTTGTTCATACAAATAAAATGAAGTTAAAGGAATGGTGCTGTGAAAAATTAAACTGGACTGGCATGGTGAAAGTCACATATACAATAGCATCTGGTTGATGATTTTCATAATCAATGTAAATTTTCAGGTTAGTTAAGCATCTGGCAACACTTCTGATGTCAGAGCTTTTGTCTGGAAAGCTCTTTGTTATTTTTTATATTTTTATGCTTTTTCTATACAAAGTTGAAATGGTATGCCAAAGTTTGTAATATTTTTGAAAAAAAATATTATGCAGTGATTGTTTCTTAAGGTCATATCCTATAGATATATTTTAAGAAAAAATCACTAATTAAATTATAACCAGAAAATCCAGAAGTTTAATTTGTGATTCCTTGCTTCCTCATTGTTGAATTATTTTTTACTCTGTAAAGGTCATATATTTTAGGTTCCTCATACTCACTATAGGAAACATAAATGAGAATGAGACATTCAACAGTCTCACAAAGAATCAGCCTGACTATCCTAATATCCTGAAATGTTACAAACAAGGCTACAAACTCCAAGTTGACCATATTGAGCCATTGTATTTAAAAAACAAAGCATCACACACACAGACACATAACCATGTCAGGATGTATGACTGTATAGTTTCTGTGACTGTTTAAGTGACTATATCACCAATTTAGTAAGCTGCTAAAACCCAATGTAGTAAGCTGATCTACAACCAGCAATCACATCGTATGGTGTTCCAGTTATTTTCGCTCCCCAGGCAAGTGTAAACAATAAAATTCAGTTTTGGAACTTAGTAAGAGTGAAGGATGTATGGCAGAATTTTGCCAGACTGGTAAAACCCATCTGAATTCCCTTTGCTATATAGCTCATTTAAAGATTTAAATAATGTTATTACATGTTTTGTATCCCAACAGTCACGACAGAAACTCTGAATAATGTCTTCAAAAAAGTTTTTTGGTCTGCAGTCTTTACATTCTTGAGTTGCCAGCTTCCCACAAACACTACAAGAGCGGGTACCTAATAAAGAATGGAACAAATTTATATTATTTTGTATTCATATAACATATGTTTATATGTATCAAGTTAGACATATCATATGGCAAAATAATATACAAAACAAAATAGAACCAGAAAACCAAAAGGCTTAGTGGTTCCGATGCCAATGAAGAGATGAAAATATTGACATTAAAAAAAAATTCTCAATAATATTCCTGTCATGGACAACAACAATGAGGCACATCTACTAAACATGGAGCATCTAACAGTTGACAATAATGCAATAAACTCCTCGAGATATTGTGTTTACAAGCTACTTTGAGCAATTTAGCATAAGCTCGCCCACTCATGAATATTAATTGGATGAAATGTTAATGTCTTAGAAAAATGTACCACTCATTAACTCACATCACCATGCCAAGTATGAAGCAGATCAGACATACCGTTGTGAAGATATTGACATTTTAAGAATTTTACTTTAAGCCCCACCCCTTTCATTAATATTCACAGCATGGCCACCAAAAACAATAGGGATCATGAACTCCTTATGGCCAACATATATACCAAGTATGATATCATCCCACCTCCTTCTTTAGATATCCTGTTTACAAGCTCAAGTGTCACTCACACACGACAATTTGACTGCATAGGTTCCGATGCTTGCCGTCGGCATCAGAACCAAATACAAAATGTATTAGCTTGCAAGCCATCAAAGTGTGACAATCACAATCCAATCTGCTCAAAACTGCTTATTTTAGATCCATATAAAGTAGTGGATGGCAATCTTTTGTAACCATGACCCAAAATAAATCCCAGGCACCCAGCCATGACCAGAGAGATCCTACCCTCTTCTATTTGTAAGAGTGAGATTAATTCATACAGTGGCAGAAATTTTGTCTAACAGGTGGGGGATGATTGTGAAAAATATTGTTGTCAATTATTTTGAGTGGTATTTTTTGGGGGGGCGGGGGATGAGTGTCCCCATTTGTGATTTTTTTTTTTTAATATGAAGCTCTATGGGCCTCTCTAGGAAGCTTAAAAAAAGTGAGGGCACAACTTCAGCACAACTAAAAAGGTTTAGTGGTTCTGATGCCATTGATGATACTTTATTAACCTTAGAAATGTCATTGTAATGTGAAAATGTAGGTATTGACAGACACAGCTGTACCAAGAATGTAGCTGATCAGTCATTCAGTTGCACTCATGAATCTATATTAATGAAATGAAATTTCATTGTCATGTGGCAATATACCTCTCATCATCTAAACATTACCAAACCAAGTTTGAAGGTGATCAGACATACAGTTGTGAAGTTATTGACATTTTAAAAATTATATTGTAAGCCCTGCCCACTCCATTAATATTCATGTCATGGACAACAAAAACAATGAAGCACATATACTCATCATGGAGCATCTACCACTTTAAGATGCCAGTAATTCAATATATCGTTTCTACGATTTCATGTTTACAAGCTATTTTGAGGGTTTTGGCATTAAGCCCAGGCCACTTATGAATATTAATTAGATGAAATTCCATTACCATATGCCACCACCACAGGCCCCACCACACCCAAAATCTCCCAGCTCCTAACATCCACCATGCCACCAGCTCCACATCCTCCACCCCACCAGCCCCACCCTACCATCCTACACCCCCTGACCCCATCCCACCTTAACTCCACCTCATCTGACCCCACAACCATCACACCTGATCACCAACACATTGATCATACCCCACCCACATAACATTTTCCTTGACTCTAGTTGCATGTAATACCAGACCTCCAAGCGATCAGTTCATTTTCTATTTTCACTACAGACTATTCCTTTAATTGACTCATCAAGCTTTCTTGGTTTGTGTGGTTTCTGTATCACACTAAGGTTAAGTCAGGCATTTGACTAGCTGTGAAGTATAGACAATAGTACTTCTGAAATTTATGGGCAATTCAATTGGTATATTTTAAGGAAAAATTCTATGCCCCTCAAATTCTGCTACATTAAGGAGATGCAATTTTGTTTTCATATGGAAACTATCATAAATTAATATCACCCTACATCAATAGGGCACATCTACTCATAATGGTGCATGTTCAATTAAAATATGACATTGATCCTATATGTCATTGTCAAGCTGCCCGCCCAGTGGGCCCTGGGGCTAATGCCTGGACCTTGGGATAAGCAGGAAATTGCCTCAACCAGCCAGTCGAAAATCGTGTCCCTGGAGGCTCATGAATGAGGCTTTCGAGAAATAATAAAAGCGACGTACAACCCCAGCATTGAGGGGAGGTCAACCACAAGTACCACTTGAGAGCCTGTACCGAGCAACACACCTTATCCTCTCGAATCGATGAGAACGTCCCAAGAAATGCCACATCCAGAATGCATGCATAAGTGAGGTTCCTTGACTTGTTGTGAAGATTAATAATTAATTGGGCCAAAAGAATTGGGTTGCAAAAAACTTTTGGGCCGAAAAAAATTGGGCTGCACAAATTTTGGGCCGAACAATTTTTGGGCCGAAAGAATTTGGTCCGAAAAAATTTGTCCCAAATTTTGGGCCCATGTGTACCGACTAAACTAACCAACCAACAACTTATACCAAGATTTGAGACAATCCAACTTACCATTGTAAACTTATGGCAATGCAAATTCAATAATTAGTTGATGGACCATCTTGGCAACCATAGCATCAAAACAGAGCAAAAATAATTCAATGACCAAATCTCCATTGACTTAAGTGTGTCACTAAAAGTCAACATTAGTGTGTGCTACAGTGTATATTACACACTGTAGCCAATGGGATTTTCAACCAGTTTGTATGGTAGTCCATAATTGCCCTAATATTACTGTTTACGGCTAAAATAAGCCCCCCACCCCTCACATAAAATTGCACACGATCATGTACCTGTCAATGACAGACCAACATACCAAGTTTGAAAAAATTCTGACAGTTACAGAGTTATGGCAATTTTACGATTTTTTACATTTGACCCCATGACCTCATTAATATTCATGATATGAGCACCAAAAACAATAGGTTTCATCTACTCCACATGGGCCATCCACCCACCAAGTCTGGTATAGATTCATCATTTCCTTGTTGAGTTATCGTGCATACACACACACATCCACACACGCCAAGTTGAATGCATAGGTTCCTTTTGCTTTCAGCAAGGAACCAAAAGGAAGCACTACCAAAGGATTATTATGCCACTAGGAAGAGCGTCTTGTAGGAGTCAAGCCTGGTAAGGACGCATCATGGATGGGTTTGTAAGGGTGCCCCCAAAAGGTTCCCCAGGACAGCGCTGATGGACCGGGTGGGGGCCACGTTCCTTACAACTGGTCTTGCAGGACCCATCGCCCTCAACAGGACTTGGTTCATGCAGTTCTATGCAGAGTGCTTCCATGCAGTAAGATATTCTCCTAGTGTGAAGAGGAGCCCAAGCTTCGATGGCATAGGGCCTACACTAAGCCTAAGCACATATGCAACACTTAGAGGCAGTGTTTGGCTAGAAACAGAGCCTATCCTAAGCCAAAGTAATCCACTAAGCACAGTGCCAGTGACTGTTTTGAGTGTTTGACCGATTTTAGATTGGTTAGGAAATGCTATATATGTTAATTAACAGGGTAAGCATAGGTTAGCATTTGAATGATCAATATTCACCAATGAACAATATAACATGTATGAGCCTAGTAGGTACAGTAGATTTTACAGGTAATGCAACACAAAGGTCACACACCTTTGGTGACCTTGGATCACATGACCATTAAATTTGAAAATGTTCCCCTACACCATTTACAACTTGTCCCAAAATATCAACCATGTCAGACCTTGGCACTGGGACTTAATGCATTTTTAATTTTGGGGGTTTCTTGACCATAACTGACCTTCAGTGACCTTTGCGAGCACCAAAAACAATAGGGCACATTGACCTTTCCCATATTGAGTTAATAGAGTTTGCTCAAGGACAAGCATCACAGACACACACACATACAGGTGGATATTATTTATCCTAACTCTAACCTAAACCATTGTTTGAATGTCTGAGGACTTTTTGCTCCTATTGAATTCTACTTCCGAGGACTTGAAATTCCTTTTTGTTCAAGTGCTGCAAAACCTGTCCACACACACACACACAGGAAAGGATAGGAAAGTCAACATGGGTTATGATGGTGACCACCCAGGTCCGTGTGCTTAATAATACATTGGATATTGCAACAAAGAAATTAAACCTAATATCATCATTTGTGGAATTAGGTAATAGGCCTAACCACCATACAACGTTAAATGTGTTCATGCCTTTATGAATTCAAAGGCATTAAACTGGCCGCTATTGTCGTTTTGTTAAACCACAATTTTTTTTCACGCAAGGAAATAACAAAGCCACGTGGCCAATACGCTCAAGCCGATTATCTCCCATGACTATATTGCGTAAAAGGCGGTGAATATGAGAAAAGAAGCCAATTAAGCATTCAAGCAGACAAATTTAACCTGATTGAAGCTTCGCTTTTCAAAGTCAGGTTCGTTATTTTATTTTCCTTTGTGTTTACTTACCATGTTTACAAGCAATCTGAAAGATACCTAAATTTTTGTTTGACATTATGCCAATGGCCAGCGGCATAAATAGGAAATCTGGGATCATCTATATATACAACGATCAACAATATTCCCAAAACGTTAGGCCTATATAAATAAAATAAAATGAAGCATGAACATGATTAAGAAACATGTTCCTACATCCTCCCCATTTTGTTTGCAAATGTTTCTGAAACTTACATTAGCATGATACAGTAGCCTACAGTCATGTTCAATAATTTCCTGTAAAATAACCATATATAGTGCAAGTCTTACAGTGTCGCTCATTGTGTCACAAATGGACAGAAAAAAGTACCTAAAGCATAATAAGAGGGTATCTTCTAAAAAGAGATCAATGTTGATGTAGTTTGACTTACAGCAAGACCTCGTATCTCTCCAAGCATTGTGCAGCGGTCCTGCCAACACATAATAAGAGGGTATCTTCTAAAAAGAGATCAATATTGATGTAGTTTTACTTACAGCAAGACCTCGTATCTCTCCAAGCATTGTGCAGCGGTCCTGCCAACAATGGGGGCGATGGTCCTCCACTGGGTGGGCATCAGCTTGGCAAGGTGAAGTAGTTTCTCATCTTCCTCCCTGCCCCATTCTGTCTTCTTGATACTAGGGTCCAACCACTCAAACCTATAACAAAACCATGAAAAGCAATTTACAGTACCCCAAAGCAGGGATTACACTATATCCTACTGTAGTGTATGATATCATATATACAAAGCACCCATGGTGCAATTTGCAATGTTGAAAAATACATTTAATCGCCAGACTTTGAGGGTTGAAGAGCGGAGGAGGG
>JAODFY010222197.1:0-10463 GCA_027580055.1 Paracaudina chilensis | reverse complement strand
CTTTCTCGGATTAAAAAGGGGAAAAGGCTAATTTGTGCCTTGCTGATTGACAGTAGATAATCCTTTAGAGGATTATACTGGGGAAGGTTAAACTTAACCTTGTGGATTGACAGGAGATAATCCGTCGGCGGATTATAGAGGTAATCCTCCGACGGATTATAGGGAAATCTAAAATTATATATATATAGGTCAAGGAGAACTGACGCTTAGCATTTGTTAGTGCTTGCAATCGTAACATTAGTGCCCAAGAGCACAGAATAATGTGATGCGATATAGTTTGATCTTACGCACATAAAATTGGTTGAGACAACGCACATGAGGATTTAATAAAATTGCACGCCTCCCTTTAAGCAACGTTACACGCTCGACGCATGATCATCTATTACGCATGATCTATACGCTTACTCACATCACCATGTTAAAGAACATATGTATGATAAAAACGCTTGCTATTGCCATCTTTATAAAGAGCGTCGCACATATGCGCATGATTTATACTCATGCTATTGGGAAATTTATGAAGAACGCCCCCACCTGGCGTAGGATCTATACGCTTGTTATTGTCACCACTTCTTTAAGAACGTCACACATGTGGCGCATTTTAGCGCATAATGCTATTTAAGAACTAATATAAAATATTTTTAGGGAACCAAGTATTGTTATCGCCGTCTAGTATGTTATCCAAACTATATCATCGACGTATCCAAATATTTCAACCTTATAAGCCCGAAAAAAATCTCATACTATATAAAATAGGCCTATCTTATTATGTACGTAGATCATATACAGCGTATAAAATACGCGTTGTCCCTGTAATGGTATATGGAATAGCAGGATGACGTCATATATTTTGTGGGATTTTATCCATGGTGTAAATTATTCGTCCTAGCCGAGACTCTGCCTTAGGGATACGAAAAGTGAGACCCTTGCAAGGATTACATTTATCTTCTTACCAGGCGGTGCGAAACAGGTGTAAAAGCAGTGACGGGTTGTGTTAAATGCAGGATAGGACGCATATACTATCACGACAACTCTGTCATAATCCTAAAGAAAACACAAGAGGAAATCCATTACGCCTAGAGCATAGGTTCAACTGGACACTTGATATTCTTTAGATGGTTTGTTTCGCGGTAAGACCAGCAGGATCAGTGTTAGTGTATCGCCAACACACATAATCCTGTCTAAATAAAAGAATAAAATGGAAGATATAAACATCCTTTGAAAAACATTTTGCTGTAGATTATAGATTGAAGTATACATTGCTGTGGAATGGTGATAATTGAAGGTAGTCTAAATCCAGGATTTACTGAATGGTGGTGTTTCTCCGCCAAATGAGGGCTAGATGTTCTATCCATAAGCCCCTCCCCCCCCCCCTCCACTTCAAGCTAAAATCTTTACGGTAAAAGGTATGGTATTTGTATATTCACTGGTTCAAGGTGTCAGCTTTCATATGGCGGTGGAGTGGCGAGGGGGAACCACGTGTGAGGTGTTAGTCTGTAAGTCAATGGAGCAATTATACTCTGAATAGCAGTCAGTTATAGAGGAAGTTACAATTTCCCCCGAGGTTTTCCCCGCAGGAAATACTTCTCCACGGGAAATATTTCCCTTAGGCCAAAATTCATGTAAGGGTTCCCCAATAGTTCGAAAAACATGATATTTCTAGACCGTTTGTCCTGAAAGTCACGTGGTTTGTACTTTTTCGTTCAAAATCACTCAAGATTTCGAAGTATCGTAACTGACACTATACGTTATCCATTCTAAAGATCTCTAATGATGAAGGGTACGATCTTAAAGTAGAAAACGAGTTTAATTGAAACCGTCATTTTACAGAATAGTGCCAGAAGTAATTGATCACAAGGGTAGGGCCACAACATTGGAGTGTGGAGCATCAGTTTTCATGAATCATACCCAAACAACATTGTTATCAGTAACACAAATCTCATTTGGGAGGAGGAGTACGGGGCTTGGCACAATTTTTTTTAGAGCCCCCTCCCCACGCCCCACTCCCGAATCCCTGGTGACGTCGCTGTTGCAGATTAAGCTGTACTGACATCACAGTATAGCTTTATCTGCATGTAAATCACTATACACTTGAAACAGACAAATGTGGACCACCGAAATACTTGAACCAAACACTCGTCAGTGATCGAGTATCCTAGATGTGTCGAAGAGGAAACACATTTCGAAGAAACTGCTTCGATGATTCTAATAGAGCATTCCGGGCATGGAACTTTAGGTTGGGTTTTGTTCCGTTTCAGAATAATTGTTGACCGTCTCAAACACTGATCCTACTAACATATTGCCTCTACTCGACCCCCATTAGGGGCTGTTGCACAGAATGGAGGAGGAGGAGGGGGTGGGGTAGTTACATCATAAATGGAGTACATTATTTGATATCTTTTGAGGGGGATATAGCTAGTCTCCTCAAACATTCGCCAATTCCACCTACTTTGTAACAATTTGTATATGATGGAAAAGAGTATGACCCCCCCCCCCTCTGTTTTTGCGCTCAATGTAGGCAATTAATACTATCATGTTTGTTATGCTTAAAATCTTGTCTTGACAATCTTTTTAAAGTCGTTTTGGTGACCATTATTCACATACGTGGGTAACCATATATCTTCATGTATTCTTCAAAAGAGTGCAGTGACTCGTGTATACAAGCTAAACAGTTCGACCGTGAGATCACAAATTGAAAGTGTCAAAACTGCATTAAGGCTAAGCGTATTCTGGGAACACGATACCAGCTTTGCATTTCAGTCCTTAGGCTATAATCAGCTTAAATGTGTAGAAAATAGTAGAAATAGTCTTATAATAGGGAGCTATATCATTTAGCTTATTAGTAACCGATATTCAGTAATCTCTCATTTGGGCACTCACATGCTGATAGATTAATATGACAAAATAGAAACTAAACGACAAAGGAGTATTATAACATGGGTTTCAACGTATACGTCACTAACCTGCTCACCAGCGTCAAGATGCGTGAAAAGGAAAGTTTTTACCACGGGACGATTGCCCTTCAAATAACATCACCACAAAAATACTATTAAAAAACAGTTATATTCGATCAACGCATTGAAATTCCGTGTGGGCAGTCAGCGATGCATCGGGAGGTGGGAAGTACCGTTGTATTATATATGTTTAATGTTATTGGTAATTGTCTATATATGGTATAATTATATATCATTTTATTGGGAGGTGTGATAACAATTAATATAAACGTATCTGTGTTTAATCACGGTCGTCTAATTAATAGCTTAAGATTGATCTTGCAATAGTGCCCATGCATACAACAATTAAGCGCACGTGACCAGGAAGTTGATGCGCTTTGTTCAGATGTAACCAACAAGGGAGTATTTATGTAATGTTAAAGGGGAGATGGCGTCTCAAAGTGTTTACCAAATTACAGTGCGCAGTATTTCTGCGCATTGACGCATTGAATCAGGTTTTATAGTATAACCATATTCAGAGTGACCTCGGAATTATCACTATAAAGACATATGAGTCAGCTGTTTCTGAAGAAAATGTAATAAAAGTTGATAGATAAAAACCGAAAACCAAATAGATGGTATACACCATTTGCAATGACTCGATTTAATTAAATAACAATGACGCCTTACACAATAAACCCAGAGTTAGCATGTTTGACGTTAGCGAAAGATATTGATTTCTCAACCAATCATTTAAGCTTAAACATGTGAAAAACATTACGTCAGACACATATCCAAGGGCGTTGGTTCAGATTGTCCTATCGATATTTTTCTTTCTTGGAATACATGTTGCGATAATTAGACAACGCCACGCTGAAATAATAGTAGAAGATATATCAAATATCGGAACCCCGTAAAGAAGCACAAACCGACCATGCTGCTGGTTACAATCCTGGAGGAGTTAGATAGAGCTTACAGTGACTTATATATATGTAGGCTATAATAATAAAGAATATCGGCGCCGTCATTGCGTACATAATCGATCTGATTGGGGGAAACAAGTCGTCAGCTCGATGGATGGCAATTTGCAATGACGCCATTTGATGGTCAAGCGTCCAGGGGTCAATGCCGTTACTTCCTTATGATAATATATAATGTAGTTTTTTGTCTAATATAATTTCCATGATTGATTGGAACTTATGAAGGTCCGTATGTTAAAATCACAGCATATCAGGCGCAATTTCCTGCACGTTCTGTATGTGCTGGTAAGTGTCACACGATTGTTTTTAAAATAAACACCCCTCTAAATTTGTTGTTCCCTTCCACTTTTTTCAAAGCTTCTTGTGCACCACGGCGATGTGGTAATAGCCAAGTGACATCAAATTATGTTGATATACGGTAGGATAAAAAAGGGTTACCGAATTAAGAAAAATAATGCGCCCTCAATCTCGGAAACAATACGGTATTATATAACGCTAAAACCAATACATCATAGAACCATTGCGATTTCGCTGAAACACATCTGATCACGTGACCATATCAAACAGTGTAACTTGAATGATAAGTTGTATTCAGAACTGCAGTTATTATAAAGGTATGTGTGTTTAATCACGGTAGTCTAATTAATTAAAGTCAAAATGATTCTTATGAAACGCGATGTAACTGTATAGCAGCATAAAATATGACCTTTATCACTAAGTGTGATGTTTTTTAGTCATTTAATCTACAGTTCGTCACGTAAAATAACAGGCCCCCATTCAGCGGGCCCACATGCTCCAGGCCCTGCATACTCCAGGACCCACATACTCCAGGCCCCACATACTCCAGGACCCACATACTCCAGGACCCACATATTCCAGGACCCACATACGCTAGGCCCCATATATTTCAGACCCACATACCCCAGGACCCACATACCCCAGGACCCACATACACCAGGACCCACATACTCTAGGACCCACATATTCCAGGCCTACATACCCCAGGACCCACATACACCAGGACCCACATACTCTAGGACCCACATATTCCAGGCCCACATATTCCAGGCCCACATACTCCAGGACCCACATACTCCAGGACCCACATATTCCAGGCCCACATACTCTAGGCCCAACATATTCCAGGACCCACATACTCCAGGACCCGCATACTCCAGGACCCACATATTCGAGGACCCACATACTCTAGGCCCAACATATTCCAGGACCCACATACTCCAGGACCCGCATACTCCAGGACCCACATACTCCAGGACCCACATAATCCAGGCAGATCATTCTAAATAGTGTGAACATTATATATATATATATATATTTATTTCCACTCCACACATTTTGCCAATCGTAACAGTCACTGGAGACACAAACCCAACATGTAACATTATAGCTTATATGAAAGAGGATAAAAAGATACACAAGACACGGCAATCAGCATCCAAATATCATGTTCCATTCTCTGCGATTGTGTTTCCGCGAAAAGGAACGTTTACGTAAATCCAGGTAGCAATTTTCGCTACAAGAATTTGACGTGGTTTTCTGACGATTGCTAAATCAACTGTCCATGCATGGTGCTTACGATTTCCGTATACCACCTTTTTAATGACTTAACATAATCATGTTGACTAAGGGTTTAATCGTAATTTCTAATCTCGAAAAATCTATAGTCGAGTATAATGTTCGGAATTTCTATCAATTCATTCATTGTCAAATTCATCGCCTTCGGTTTTTAGACAATGTTTTGTTTTTGTTTACAATACATATCTGTACAGAGCGTTCAAAATTGTTATCTACATGCACAAAGTCCATTGAACGTTACTTACATCTGATAAGATATCACAAAACTACCATGACCGCTTTACTCCAGTGGAAGTTCTTAAATTTGGCGTAAAATCATGCTTTTTACAAATCGGGCCTTTAGAAACGACAATTTAACGCATTTTGACATAGTTTGCCTTATGTCTGGAGGGCGTACACTTAATTAATGACGCATGTTACAGTAACATCGTTTGCTCTATAGATCATGTCGTGGGTTATATTTAAAGACCACCTGCCAAGTTATAAATCAGTTTATTGCGTTATTGAGCAATTATATTTTGAGTTATGAAGCACTATGTTTTGATAATAATGTTAACATAATATATCTCCTTTAAAAAAAAGTAGTATAGTGCTAAACAAAAGGAGACAAACTACCCAAACCATTATATTTGGTGTTCGAGATATTGATTTTTTAAATCACTTCAAATTTAAATTTAATTATAAACATCTGGCAACATTCGTGATGTCATCAGTTCACACTTGGACGGGGAAACTATTTGTGATCCCTTACATGAGGTGATGCTCCCATTAAAATTCTCTACAATTCTGGAAGCACACTGGATACCCTAGCTAGGTATTCCATTCCATTGCTAAACAGACAGAGCATCATCTAGTTACCTAGTAAACTGATTTACCGCCACCAAAACTATTTTGGTTTATACGTTTCATGAAGATCTGGGGATGGTGTGTTTTCTTGACAACCAGTGGCGCGACTTATTTAAATTCTCTCACTTAGACTTCCCTGCATGAGGTTCGATTGTGGTCAGTGTGGCATATCTGTAGCTAGGACACCCCACCTGTATCTTTGATCTAGTGGGGTGTTTTCAAGCACTGTTTTAGAGGCATTGTCACAGTATGTATAATGTCCATGTTTATTTTTATCGTACCAATACAGTACTAAATGGTATGCCAACTTTTGTGTGATTTTGGAAAAATGTTACATCAAGACACTATTTCTATCTAGATGATAATATTTGAAGGAAATTTAAGTTATAAGTTAAATTTAAGTTATAAGGAAAACAAACACAAAAACTACTGGCTGCAATGTGCATCCGCGATGTGACGATGTCACAAAGGGTGGCCATGTGGTTAGGGCTTGGGCCTCGTAAACCAGAGCTTTGATGTAGCTGCACCGTCAGGGAAGTCCCCCGGGGGACACGATATAGTGACATACGGTACTTTGGTGTAATGTTTCGGGATTGATCAGTTGGGAAAATGCGCACAGCAGTGTGGGTTTGCATGACTTTGTTTTCAATGACCATTGTAATATTTGTAAAGCTTTTTGAGATCGTAAGGCGCAATATAGGGTAAGGGCCTGTATCAAGGGGGAGATTATTAAAAAAATATTAGTAATTAAATTATAAAGATAACTCTAAAGCTACTCGATGCAATCTGCTTCTGCGATGTGCCGATGTCACCAAATGTAAAGGAAAAATATGATATATAAAAGCGATATCTCCCTTTTTTACAATTGAGTGTATATAACTTTCTTTCTCTTGAAATGTCACAAACTGTAGTTTTAACTGGACTATCATTTTAAGTTCCACCCGTCACGTGATAAATGGAGAACGTTACTTTAAATTGGTGATATAGACAACATTTGGTTTCTCCCTTTTCGGTTTTTTTTTTTATCAAAGTTATAAGCACAACTGAGAAATTTAAAACTTAATATGAAACCGTCCAACACCGGGAAATATTCCTGATATATAAGTTTCCAATTTGCAAACATCCCATGGAGAATATCCGTATTTGGCGATGTGTGGCCAACACTTCTCTGATTTGGCAGTAAGATTAGGGTAAGGATTAATCGAAAAGGATTTAACTTTACAATCTTCCCCTTCAGGGGAATATGCAATTTTCCCGTGAACTTCTTTTATAGCATCGTATGTCTATCTCAATTAAAATAAATTCTTTAATTGGGCAGAGGAATGAACCTTGGGGAATATCACGTTTTAAATGTTACAATTTCTACACTAAAATAAATGACAAACTTCCAGGTTAAAAAAAAATATCACAACGTAATGATACCATGTGGTTACCTTGACATGTACTGTAAACATATACACGCACCCAACATACTAGAGAGTCCGTGAAATCAAGAGTTCGTGAAATCAAGTGTTCACGTAATTAAGATCTTACGAAATCAAGAGCGCATGAAATCAAGAGTTCACGAAATCAAGAATTCATGAACTCAAGCGCTCATGATATCAAGAGCTCATAAAATGAAGAACTCATGAAATCAAGAACTCATAATACATGTGGTTACTCCTTCAATATGCCTGAGTGGATTCCTCAATCGTGGAAGAGAGCTTCATGTCTCAATTAAATGGTAAAGTTTGGCTCAATATGTCGTGAACTACTTTGTGTGCCATATGTTTATGCTTTATGGTACTGTACAGCACCTCATGGGTCTATAGCGCAGTCTGTGTCGTACCTCGTGGGCTGTACTGTACGTTTGTATAGTACCGCACGGGCTTGTATAGTACCTGTCCTCACGGATGCTGTACCGAGATTTAAGGGTCGATATATATTGGGATGGAGTTTTATGTGGAAGAGGCCGCTTTACTGGCAGACTGTCAACAGAGATAGTGGCTCATTGTAAATACTGTATCTATTGTTCAAATGTCTTGGTTTAGTATTGCATTCGATTCTTTTAGTTAAACACTTCGAGAGAAGAACTTTTTTCTGTGGTCGTGTTTCTCTTCGCCATCCTATGTCTTATATTATATGCATGTCTGTGCATGAAATCATCGTATTCTGCTCCTTTTCCCTATCTTAACACAAATTAGCGAGTCATAGTCATGAAGCATATAATAGAAATTCATGACAAATACCATGCACTTATTATACACGCATAAGCACACGTTTTGTACATCATAACGTTAACGGTGAAGGTTTTGTCCTTTTCTTCATTTTGCTGTGCTTTGTACTTTTCATCATCTGATATACTGTGGTAACCAATGGGGATGAGTAGTTTATTTATGATAGTTGGGATGAGTAGGTTATGGTGATTGGGATGAGAAGTTTATGATGGTTGGAATGAGTAGCTCATGATGATTGGGATGAGTAACTTGTGGTGATTGGGATGAATAGTTTATGATGATTGGGATGAGTAGTTTATGATGATTGGGATGAGTAGTTTATGACGATTGGGATGAATAGTTTATGATGGTTGGGATTAGTAGCTTATGGTGATTGGGATGAGTAGTTTATGGTAATTTGGATGAATAGGTTATGAAGATTTGGATGAGTAGTTCATGATGGTTGGGATGAGTAGTTTATGGATGATTGGGATGCGTAGCTTATTATTATTGGGATGAGTAGCTTGTGATGATTGGTATGAGTAGTGTATGATGGGATGATTAGTTTATGGTGATTAGGATGGATAGTTTATGATGATAGGGATGAGTAGTTTATGATGATTGGGATGAGTAGTTTATAATGATTGTGATGATTAGTTCAAGGTCATTGGGATGAATAGTTTATGGAGATTGGGATTATTAGTTTATGATAATTGGGATGAATAGTTTATGATGATTGGTATGGGTAGCTTATGATGATTGGGATGAGTAGTTTATGATGATTGGGATGAGTAGTTTATGATGATTGGGATGAGTAATTTATGGTGATTGGGATTATTAGTTTATCATGATTGGTATGGGTAGCTTATGATGATTGGGATGAGTAGTTTAGGATAATTGGGATGAGCAGCATGTGGCGATTGGTAAGAGTAGAGTTTCAGATGATTGTGATCATGGGATGAGTAGTTAATGATGATTTTTGACGAATTTGTGGTCCAAACCTAACTCCGTTAGAACCTTCAGCCCGGCTGACTCACACCACTTACAATATTGATTGATTAGTTGAATGATCTTTAGGGAATATAATATCATGGAATCATTTTCATATATAATAACGTTAGTTTTGGTTACGCTTTTTATTCATTTGTGGTTATGGTTTTATTATTTCTTTGAATTTCGTGAAACATTTTGTTATTTTAAGTCATTTATTTCCGCGAGCATTGTTTTGTCATAGTATAACAATGGCCAGCATAGATCAATCAGGGAGGGGACTATGATGATAACTCACAGCTATGACACTATCTAAGCGGATCGCCACCTTTGGTTGGCGCGTAACGTAAAAGAAATTATTTCCATTCATATCATGAGATCGTAGAGAGAACAATGACACCTCGATTTCCACACCCGTTTATTTAATTTGATTATATTTCTGATGTGATAGCCGAATTTCCTTCTGTGATAATATATTTGCGATGCCCCGTGGCGTCACCACACCAAAGTTGATAATTCGTAATCCGATCTATACGCATATTAGTACGCTACATTTGTCACTCGGTACGTTTTTTCACAAATGAATTAACGCACCGTATATGTGAATGACGTAGAGTGCCTCTTCAGTTGACATGTGCATTACATGATAATTTAGTGGACGGCTCTCTATAAGTGTGGGTGTGATTGGGAAGACACCACAAACACAGGCTACCCATGGTTAAATAGTAACGCTGGGTACCACCTAGAGAAACAAAATAAACGTGACAGAACAAAAAGGAAAAAAAAAACAATTGAAAGAAAAGCGGATTTATATATATTTTTTGCATGCGACGTGTCACGATTTAGCAACTTTTTGTAATGACTGGATGTCATTAAACTTTGTGGGGGGGGGGGGGGGCATTATGCCAACTAAAATTTTTTGA
>JAODFY010222086.1:0-10464 GCA_027580055.1 Paracaudina chilensis | reverse complement strand
ACATCCCTGTTGTAGTAACTTAAATTGCAACTATAAACACCTCAATGAGAAAATTTACTAACATGTTCATTAAATTAGGAATCTGTGAGTTCTCTGTGTCACTGGAAACTTGTGTGAATTTGCTACTACTTGCAACCCCACATGTAACATTACACAATTGAAACTTTGAATGTAATATATGTGAAGAGAAGATTTCAGTGCTGCTTTCTATTATACAGCTTAGTCTGAGGACTAGATGCTGGCTAACATCATGTTTATGGGCATTGGACTAACTGCATATGATAATGAATGAGCAATCACAATTGTACATGTAATTCACCTTGTGTTTCTATATATTTATGTGTTATTGGGTTTCAAATATCATGGGTTTTTGTGTTGTGAAGCTGAAAGCTGGAAAATTCATGAGAATTTCATGCAAATTCATGCATCATTTTGACTCGGTTGATAGGCTTGGCCACCTCCAGACATGCAGCGATTTTCCTCCCGATTGCCAGTGGTATCTTTGTGCATCCATAGTGTTTTGGCTAGATAGTAGGACATTCCAACAAACACACAGTATATGCTCCTATAAAGTTAATATGAAATGCACTCATTTCACAATTTAACAAGGACTTGTTTTTTTTAAACTATTTGCTAGTTGCTATTTTAACCTGAACTGCAGCACATTACTGCAGATGTTAGATGCAAAGATGTTTCCTTTTCAGAACTCTTGTGCATAGCAAGTAAACTGCATGAAACTCTTCCAGGTATACACATGTCAAACAAAATAAACAGGCAGATAAAAGATGGGGTTGCAAGTAGTGAATTCACATCAGTTTCCGGTGACACTGAGAACTCACATGTAGATTCCTAATTTAATGTACATGTTAGTAAACTTTCTCACTGAGGTGTTCATTGCTGCATTTGAAGTTACTACAACAGGGATGTGTACATTCATAGTTTCAAAAGTGTCCAACTGAGCCAATTGAAAATCTGACTTTTTGGTAGGTTTTACTACTTGCAACCCCACCATTCAGAGTGATATAACTAACACATATAACAAAATAAAACATACATCATCATGCAGCATACAACAACAACATTGCTAACACAAGTATGCCAACACTAAAGCCTTGTAAACCTGCATTCTAACATACTGAGCGGGAGTTCTGTGCATGGAGTACATTCAGAAGAATCACTTCAAAGGATTCAAGCCTAAATTGAATCGTCTACCATGGTTGGAGCAGTAAAGCATGCATGTTTTTATCTAAATTTGACAAAAAGTTCCAGTCATTGTTTGGTCAACTATGGACAAAATCTCCCCCCTCCCCCCAAAAAAGGCATAAGATGGTGGTTAACAAAATTAAAGATCACAAAACCAGATATGACATGACTGGTATGCCTTAGGTTAGACATATCATCAAAACCACAAAATGAGGTATGACATTGAGACTGTTATGCCTCGTGTTAGACTGTCATCAAAATCACAAAATGAGGTATGACATTGAGACTGTTATGCCTTGTGTTAGACTGTCATTAAAATCACAAAACGAGGTATGACATTCGGACTGAGTCTGTTATGCCTCATCTTAGACATATCATCAAGATCACAAAACCAGATATGACATTTGGACTGTTACTCCTCATGATAGACCCATCGTCAAGATCACGAAAGCCAGATATGACATTCTCACTGTTAGACTTAATGTTAAACCTACACGTATGGTCAAGATAACAAAAAACAGATATGACATTCTGATTGTTACACTGAATGTTAGACCTATCGTCAAGATCACAAAATCCAAATATGACATTCTGACTGTTATATGCTTAATTTTCAACCTATCATCAGTTTCATACACTATTATTCAATTTTTGGTTCCTTACGATAGCAAAAAAAAGGTGTGTGTGTGTGTGCCGCTTGGGAGCGCTCTAGCTCTATATGGGAAAGGTGCATGGAAGCCATACTTGGCCTATAGATCCGCGATGGTGAAAAGGGGTGCCCTATTGTTTTTGGTGCCCACAAAGGTCACATAAGGTTAGTTATGGTCAATAAACCGAAAACGCAAAAAATGCAATAAGTCCCAGTGCCATGGTCCGACACATTTGATGCTTTGGGACAAGTTGTGAACGGGGTAGGGGAATATTTTCAAACTTAACGGTCACATGGTCACCAAAGGTCAATTAATGGTGAAAAACTAGTTTTTTTTGCGATAACCTCAGGATTTTCAGAGATGTAATGTAACAATGATGAATGGTACTTTTACATACTAATGCATAGTTACTAACATCATTTACAGTTCACCAGGAAGGAGCTCACCTATCATTCTAGATATGATTTATTTATTGAATGATTTTTGCAGCTGTCAAGTGCAAGACCACTGCGAAAGGACATCAAGAAGGTGAACCACTCGCCTATCAATATGCAGAGACCGATGAGAGCCCTTACCCTGCAGGGAATGAGTAAGTTGGTCATGATAGACATCAGTCAGTTCACTGATGATCAGTAACTAGTCACATCCACACACCGGGTGGGAAATGTCCGGGGGGGAATTGTCCAGGGGGGGGGGGGATAGGCATCCGGTCACGGCCATATTACATGGCTGCCACAAACCGGTGCTCAAGAGAAATAAACAAGACACTTTGGGTAAGGAGCAATTACAACCATCCAGGAGTCCACATAAGGTACAGTGCCTTAACCACCAGGCTATACTGATGTACATGACTTATCTATCAAAATAACGACCTTTGTGATATGCTACAACCATATGCCTTCATTCTCCATTCCTAACTAAGAAGTGAATCATTCCATATTGTAATGTTCTTGATACATTTACACCCCTTCTTTCTGCATGTCCAAACAAGAAAATAAACAAAATTCAAACTGTTATCTAATCTTGATATGGCTTCATCTCTTCTTTCTGAATGTCCTAACGAGTAAGTAAATTGTTCTGTTATGTTCAGTGATAATACAGCCACACCCCTTCATTCTTCATCTCTCCACAAGAAAGTAATGCATTCTAAACTTTTTCATGATACTGGTTCATGATACTTGTTCATGATACTTGCTAATGATACATGATACTTGTTCATGATACTTGTACATGATACTTGTACATGATACTTGTTCATGACACATGATACTTGTTCATGACACATGATACTTGTTCATGACACATGATACTTTTCCATGATACTTGTTCATGATACTTGTTCATGATACTTGTTCATGATACTTGCTAATGATACATGATACTTGTTCATGATACTTGTACATGCTACTTGTTTTTGACACATGATACTTGTTCATGTCACATGATACTTGTTCGTGACACATGATACTTGTTCATGATACATGATACTTGTTCATGATACTTGTTCTTTTGTTCGCAGCTTCAACCCCTCCATCCTCATCCTCTTCAGCCACATCCACCCCAACAGATTTGGACCCCGATATTCCTCCCAAACTGCCCCCGAAACAGTCCAATCAGGAGCAGGCACCGATGGACTCCACTAGCCCTGCTAATGAACCACCACCTAAGCCAGCGGGCTACCCAATCCTTAGGATCAACCAAGATGATGATGATGATGTAAGTATTTTTGCAGTGGGCATGCCAACATTTCAGTTGGACATTATTACTATTGTCAACAATGTTGGTTTCTGATGTACAATAAAAAAATGTTTAGTGTTTTCTGAAATTTTCTATAAAAAATACAGAGAGAGCCAAACATGACAATGATATAAATAACAATACATGCCATACAATATCATCCCTTGATTGATATTTTTTTTAAATGTATTCCACAAATAGAACTTTCTGTAAAAATATCTGTGATTTTAATATCAAAATGGAATTACAGTCACACCAACACAATGCAGCTGCCATGTTGCCAACATTGACTGTGTAAAATGTATTTGGTGGCCAGCTTGAGTAGGGTCCTCGGAATGTTATGACTGTACAACATGTATTGGTGGCCAGCTTTAGTAGGGTCCTGAGAATGTTATGACTGTAATACATATTGGTGGCCAGCTGCAGTCAGGTCCTCGGAATGTTATGATTGTAAGACATATATTGGAACCATGTCTAGTAGGGGTCCTCAGAATGTTATGACTGTAACACATATATTAGGGACCATTTCTAGTAAGGGTCCTCAGAATGTTATAACTGTAAAACATATATTGGGGACCATGTCTAGTAGGGGTCCTCAGAATGTTATGACTGTAACACATATATTGGGGACCATCTCTAGTAGGGGTCCTTAGAATGTTATGACTGTAACACATATATTGGGGACCATTTCTAGTAAGGGTCCTCAGAATGTTATGACTGTATATTTGCTTATATGCATACCTCTTCATACCCCTTCATACTTTTTTCTTCCTTTTCCTGTTCTTTCCAGGAGCCACCACCACCGCTCCCCAAGAAAGGAAGTTCACACAAACGAAAGAGTTCTCTAGAGAGAGCGAGCTCTGATGAACCGCCATCGAAGCCGTGATGCGATAGTAAGGAACAACAGTGGTCTAGCTGCAAACACCAGACAGTTCATTGATGAAGGATAAGCAAACCCAAAAGGGTAACCTCAGCTTATATGAAAGAGGATAAAAAAAATTAACAAATATCTTGTTCCATTGTTACACTTATGTTACACTTACTGCACTTGTATGTTACACTTACTACAAGTCATTTTGCTATAAAGTGGATGCTTCACATCACCACCGAAAGTGTACATTTCAAACATTGATCTCTTGAGAATGGAGCAAGGTATTTGGATGCTAATTGCAATGTCTTGTGGATGTTTTTAATCTCTTTCATATCATATGGTAAGAAACACTTTCAGCACTAAATTGTCCACAATCTTGGGTAGGCTGTTTTTAAACATGCTACATCTTGGTTGATTTCAGGATAATGGGATGCCCAGGTTGTTTTCAGGGTAATGTGATATATGAGATGCCCCAGTGACTTTCAGGGTAATTGGAAATACTTGGAAGTTGCATGTAGTAAGATTATACACTATTGATATTGTAAATAGGCAAAGCTCAACAGGTGTAAAACATCAAGTACACTAATAATCTTAGTGGTACTGGCCCAACATATGCACATAGCAACCTGTACCCCTTTTGTATGTATATGCCTTATAGTAGAGTGGTAGTACTGCCAACCATGGACACATAGCAACCAAATACCCCTTGTAAATGCATAAGCTGGTACTGCTACCCATCACAGGCACATAGCAACCAATACCCCTTCTGAATGTATTAGCCTTACAGTGGTACTGCTACACATCACAGGCACATAGCAACCAATACCCCTTCTGAATGTATTAGCCTTACAGTGGTACTGCTACACATCGCAG
The DNA here is from genome assembly GCA_027580055.1 of Paracaudina chilensis. Classification (NCBI taxonomy): domain Eukaryota; kingdom Metazoa; phylum Echinodermata; class Holothuroidea; order Molpadida; family Caudinidae; genus Paracaudina; species Paracaudina chilensis. Next base: position 5,130 of record JAODFY010222086.1, on the reverse strand, counting down.
GCACATATCAACTAATACCTAATACTTAAAGAGTAGAGTAACCCTGGTAACACCTGGTAGCACCCAGGTGCTACTGCCCACCATGTGGGAACCATTTCCTGCATTTGATGTTTCCTAGCTTAGATGTTTCCTAGGTTTGATGTTTCCTGGGTGCGATGATTCCAAGGTACAATGTTTCCAAGGCCCAAAAGTTCCCAGAGTTCCAATGTACTGTAGAGGAATGCTACACTTTGTTTTCACCCACGACACATGGACCGGCCATCATGCTACATTATCCATACACAATTAGAAAATACAAAATGCACTTCTGAGGGGTGAGGAGTTCCTAAATGGGTACTCGGTGAGGGGTTCCCAAATGGGTACTCGGTGAGGGGTTCCCAAATGTGTACTAAAACAATCAACGTCACCACCTTTCTAATTATTTTTCCAGCCGAAATCTGCATCTTTAGTAGTTTTACAAGCATTTTTAAGCCCCTCAAGATTACAAAAAGGGAACAAGTTAAGGAAAGGGCAGAAGGGAAAAGGAAGAAAATAAAGCATTATATACATGTAGACTTAATGGACAAGATCAACATCAGCCCACATGCTAATTATGAGAACAAAGACTTTACATAATACCAGCAGGCCTATGTTTCTTTGCAGGCTTCGCATGCAGTATATTTGTTTAGCAAGGAGCAGTCAGAATTCTCATGGGGTGAAAACATTTGCTTGCCCCGGCATGGACATAAATTTCCTTGTGCTTTTTTATTGTCTTAAAAACAGCATCACTGGAAATTTCCAGTTTGATGGCAAACATCCGTTATTGTTCTCATGATTTGGGGAATACCACCCCTTTCCGCATGGAGATTGCTCAGCGACTGCCTTCCCGTATAGCCTTTTGGGGGTTTGATTGACCACTTTGCTGTGATATCTGTCCAATGCTTGAAGTTCATTGTTTGAGAGCCACCTGACAAGACTCCCCCCTCCCCCCACCAGTAGAAAATCCTGGCTATGAGCGGATGTTTTGATTCCAGCATACGTGACCCACCACTAAATGTCATAAATTTCCTGGCAAATTCACTCTGTTCCTCTCTTCTAGGTAATAGTGGAAACGTAAAAGGTAAACGTGGAGGGGGGGGGTGGATTCTAGAGTAAACCCTGGGAACTTCAAACCTTGGGAACATCAAACCCATGGAACATGGAACCCTGGGAACATTAAACCCTGGGAACATTCCCATAGCTCCATATAAACTGCTAAGGCATCTCTGTCTGCTACAAGTACGTTGTCAATGCACAACTTGTTTCACATTGTGTTGTGATTTAGGGGTATTGGTCAGTTAGTATTAAAGTAATACATTGATCACTAACAATAAGACATAACAATATGAATATTGTTTTGTATTATGTTGTCCATAGTATACTCTCCATCGTCATGTGATATGCAACACCATGGATCAGGTTAGATGTTTTGCTGGGTTTATACGTTAGCAATCATACCAAGTTGATTGCATGGGTACCGAGGACTATGCAAGACATTGTTATAATCCTTAACAACAACTGCATTAACCAATAGTAATGACAGGTTGTTTGGGGGTTGATCATTGAGCACCCTACCTGCACTGGGGGAGGGGGGGGGGAGGGGGGCACAGATCCATGTAAATAATTTGCTTGCTTTACTGGTTTTCTCCTGGCTAATTATCAGCATGTTATTACATATAGACTTTATGTTCACAGACACACATAAGTAGTCTTTGTAATGCAATCATACATGTCATTGCTAAATCAACATACACCTTGTACTGTAATGTGTTACCAATGTATATATTCAGTGTTTGCTACTGCAGAACAAATATGATTTATTCCATACAGGTTTAGAAAAAACATGATCTTTAAATTCATAGGCAAATGATCTTACATTAAGTGTTTGCTACTGCAGGACAAAACCAGCATGGGTCTTCCCATGATAATGTAAAATGTGCTTCACATTTACGGCTATATCAAATCCAGAATTAAAGCAAAGGCCTAATTCCGATCAATTTTATTGAAGAAAAAAAAATGTTGGCCAAAGTATGTCCCTTTACTCCAAATATTTAGACAAAACATATTCAGATAAAACATAGCAAATGATCTTAACATGGTTAGAGAGCTTTAAGGAAATTAAAGAAGAAATTATGTTCTGGGCTCTAGCTAGCAAATATGTAGTATATGTGCTCCATGCCAATACTAAAGCTAATGAAAGCAATATACCATGTTTGATGAGTTTGCCATACAAGACTTCAAGAGATGGGGTCGGTTGATCAACTTTTTGGGGGGAGGGGGGGGGGGGCTTACATATGACAATGACACTCTTTGTGTTTAATTATTGAAAGAAATAAAACCTCAAAGTATATAATCTGCCAAAGACAGCGATTCTGACTGTTTATTTCATCCTGAACCTTTATTATCCTCTACGAATTGAATTCTGACAGAAGCATGCAACATTGAGTGAGAATGCTGTGAAAATGACAAGATTTTCAAACTTACTTTATTTGCAGACAGTGTACATGGTTGTTTTGGGTGAGGACAAACCAATCATTTTTTGAGCCGTTATATCATATATCGATAACATCCAAACACTATTTATTCTGATGGTCACGAGAGCTTCATGAACGATAAGAGAAAGCCAAATATTCCTCTTTTTTTGTAATTCTCCCAATAAATTATTTTCCAAGATTATCTTAGTATTAAACATAGCCACTGCATTCAATTGTATTGTTTTATAATTTATTCCTATTTTTGTAGCCAACCACCATTCACTAAGTACTGATTATAATTAATTTACTATTTTTTATTTTACCCGTAAGTACTTTGTTTGAGGTACTTAGAAAGTTGAAAGTTATTTACTTCATTTATCATAATAGTTATCAAATAGTACTAATAATTTCACTGGTCAACATTTTAATTTAATATATAAACATTAACATATTTTGGTGGATACGATACCACTTCTAAATGGGAATGTTGTTGTTGAATATTCATAGACATGCTACATTTGCACATCTTTTTGTACAATGAATATTCAAAACAAAATATATGGTATGCATATCAATGATAAGGTTGGGGTTCAAGTAGTGGATTTTAGACATACTTCTCCTCTGCTATAGAACGGTGCTTGTCAGAATGATTTATAGATGCACATCATGTGGCCCAATATTCATGACAGTTTTTTTTTAATGAATTTTCATATTGTTAATGGTAGTGGTATTTCTCAAGATGCAGGGAATATGCATATTTATAAGGTTAGTTTAGCCAACATTTGCATTTAGCAACTTTTGTCAAAATCATGTCTTCATTTTGGCTGTAAATATGTATTTCTAACTGTTGTTATATAAAGACATATTTTTGTACAGTTTTTTTTTTTCTTTGGTAATTTTTGAATCATTTGCAATATTCTTGTCAATAATATGCATGGCAGACTTATATTGGTCTAGTATTTAAACCTGTTTTTTTTGTTATTTTTGCTCATATCAAATGTGAGATCTGAATTGTCTACCATGATTGTAATGTTCCATTAAAAAAACAAAGGGGCTTTGAAAGTTGAAATCACATGATTTTTTTGTCTTTTGTTTGCTGTGACATTTTGGTTCCGATGCTACAGACAATATTTGCAGGCAATTCAGCATGTGTGTCTGAGATTGTGAACAAGTTATCTCAACAAAAGCATTTTGGATTGATGCCATAATTGGTATATATATCTTGTATGGGCAGTATATGATCCTTAATTTTGGAAGACTGACTGAGTAACCTAAGCAATCACATTAGTGTGTGTGTGTATGTGTGTGATGTGACAGCAAGCCCATAGGCATGATGTGTTGGATCGATGTCTATATGATAGGTTGATGGCCCATGGTAAATAGATGTGCTCTATTGGATTTGGTGTCCATAGTCTGGTTATTAATGAGTAGTTGGGCCTTAAACTAATGTCAATATTTTTGCAACCTGTCAGCTTCATTCTTGGTATGGTGATGCTAGATGATGAGATGAACATTGCCCCCTGACTCCCCCATCTCCAATGTTCACCAGTGGCATCAGAACCACTTTTGGTTTTTGGCTTTATTCTTGGCGTCAGCTGAGGAATATATGCGATCATGAGTGAGTGTGTGTGTATGTGGACAGGTTGTGCATCATGTGCGAGGACTTTAACAAAGGAATTTTTTGGTCCTCAAAAGAATTCAAATAGAACAAAAGGACCTCAGACTTTCAGAAAATGGTCAGGGTTTTGTCAAGTTTATGGTCTATTTGGGATAAAGGTTATATCTATGGAGTCCTTGGACTTAAGTAAAACCAACCTATATGTGTGTGACAAGAGATTTAACCAGGCTTTCTCAGGCTTTCTTTGCACAACTATTGACCACAGTGAGTAAATGAACCAGTATTATTTACAAAACGTCCTTTGAGGTCATCAGAGGTCAAATACCCAAAACCTTGAAATAAGTCTCAGTGATGAATATGTGGATTAATCTCATCCTTTGTATGTATAGTGAGTAGATTGTATTTTTTAGGTCAAATTTCATTTGGGGTTATCAGAGATCAAAAAGTGAAAAACATTTGAAAGTATGGTAATTTGGTGGGAAAAAACATGTACATCGCATACTTGGTAAATTGCCCATAGTGGGTAGATGAATCTTATATTACAAGAGGTCAACAGTTCTTTCATATATTTTAATGTAACTTGGCTACAATGGTCCTTGGTAATGGGATGATCAGTGGTCTCCCAATATTATTTTTATGACAACAAAACTCATTTAGGGTCCATTTGTAAATTAATGGAAAAAAAAAAACCTGAAACCTGAAATCAGGTTAACTCAATGGGGAAACATGGGTCCTTGTTATCTCATCGCCTCGAAGGGGCAGATGTGATATTGTAATTGATTTGTCATTAGACCTATAAACACTATTGCCTATCACCATAGCAACAGTTGCCATGGAAATGGTCATTGTTCGCGAGTAGCTACCATCAAGGGGTACCCTATGGTGAAGTATCTATGGGTTCCAGTGGTTCCAGTAAGGGGGTACACCCAAAGCACTGTCCGTGTGTGCACACTTTTTCTGTGTGTGTAGGCCTACGTCAGCATACGAGAGCATTTCCATTGGGGGGGGGGGGGGGGAGAA
>JAODFY010221976.1:0-10464 GCA_027580055.1 Paracaudina chilensis | reverse complement strand
CACAAGACACTGTAATCAGCATCCAAATAAAGGAGACACAAACCCAACAGGTAACCTTAGCTTATATGAAAGAGGATTAAAAGATAAAGAGGCTAAAACGATACACAATCAGCATCCAAATATCTTGTTCCATTCTAAAGTTATCACTGTTTAAATTGTGCACTTTCAGGGATACGGAGGTTGCCATTTTAATGTTTTTATTAGGTGGGGAAAAAATTGTGGTTGTTGAGATTGTCGAGATTGTGATTGTTAAAACCAATTTACATTTTAATTATTACTTAACAATCTGGTAACAAATATGTCACAGATGCACATCCTTTCCAGAAGCTTTTGAATCTCGATGGCATGAACAAATCCTGAATTGCTGAATTATCAGATATTTTTTGGCTGGACACCCATTCTCACGTCTTGGAGTTAACCAGACAATGAGACGATATCCCTCCGAAACAAAAGAGAGAGATTTCACACCAAAATCGTACCAATCCGAAACAACAACAAAGGGAAGTTTTGGATAATAAGCCTTTGGGGATTCTTTTTTAAACTTGTTGCTCATACAGTCATGATAGCTTGATGACTGGCCACCGTGGCATGTGAACGGCCTAAGGGTTGCACTGGGCTATATACCGTTACTAATACAGCCTATACCGTTGTGTCTTCCAAACAGCAGGAGGGAAAGTCAGTCGAGCTGCCAAAACCAACCACAACTTTTGGCATTGCTAGGTGTTTTGACGACTCCAAGGTTGTTCATAAGCTCTATCAGTCAGGAAATTCCTAAACTCTCAGATTCCTCCATATACTTTTCCTCTTTTTTTATATAACCTTGGCAGGAAGGGATTTTGAGGGTTCTGAGATAGGTTATCCAAGGTTGGGACGACGACAACCATTAACAAGATTTTGTTGTCCTAGCCAAAACAAGGCAGTCAGGTCCTTCCAATCACGGGTGATATTAGTGATGCCGGAACTCTGCTCCACTTTGTGAGAAAAATGGCTCCATTTTGGGTGCCATTTTGGGGAAACCAGTCCTGAGCCAATTTTAAATTTGACTAATTGTCATGGTTCTTGGAGTTATCCATATAGTTAACTTCTGTATTAAATGCCAAGGCAGGCATAACAGCAGTAATCCATACACATTAGAAATGTTGTTCAGAATCTTTGATCCTCAAGACTTGGTAGGAATCAGAGGGAGCCTGTTGATGTATTTTTCAACTCTCGCAGGAGCCATTTCGTTGCTCACGGGGGCAAAATGGAGCCTAGAGCCCGTTTATAAATATAGTGCTAGGCGCTGTTGTTATTTAAGAGACTTCACGGATAATATTAGGCCTACATGCCATTCACTCAACTGTGTTGCAATTACTTAGTTAAAAACAAAAACTTTAACCAATTCAGAAGAGGAACCAAATAATTTATATTAATTTTTTTTTTCTATAGCATTGTAGCATATTTTAGTTAAGTAGCCCAGAGAGGCATCTGGTGGCAAGTATGTTTTGCATATCAAAATGTTGGTAGTCTGTACTGTGAAAAATACTCGCAGTGCCTCTCCTCAGATTCATTTTTTGCTGTCTTGCCAATCACATTTGCCATGCCCATCACATTTGCCATGATGCCCTTCACCATTGGAACCTACAAATGGTAGCTAAGTTTTTTATTCTTCTGCCAAGCCCTGGTGTAATTCTTTGTCCATATGATCCATAGCTGCTGGTCACATAAAACAGATATTCGATATACAAATCATAACACTCATGAGCTATGCTTATAAATTATATTGTTCACACAATGTTGGTGTATACCCATTATTGTTGCAAATTTTTTACACTATAATGTACTACAATTTATGCTGGATGATTATTTAATTATTGGAATGGTAGTGATAGTGCGATTTAGTTGATGATTGATGATTAATAATGAGTGGGCAGGGGGGCCTTAAAGTAAATTTCCTGCAATGTCCACTTCTTCTCATGTGTCCAATGAGCTTCATTCTTGGCACGCTTATGTCTGTGCAGTCTGTCGATAAGTACACAAGTCCATTAATATTTATGGTTACATTCTACAGTTTTCAAGTGGTAACATTGAAAAATAAAGGACCAATTTCATATATGAATGCAATTTTTAAATTACTTAAATTATGTTTTTTATAGTTCTTTTAGAATTTAATAAATGGTTAAAACAGGAAGTCAAAATTTTAAGAAACCATGAAAAAATATCTGTGATTTTGTGTTTCACCTAAAAAAAAAGAAAAAAAATTAAGATTAATTTTTTAATGTGATAAAAGTAATCTATATAATAAATTATGATTTCTACAACTGAACCCATTTCTACCCCATTTTTTTTTCTTCAGTTTTCTAATGCAAAGTAAATGACACAATACCACACTGCCTATCAAACATACTGTGCTGCTCAAAAAAAATTAAATAAATAAAAACAGTGGTTTGCATTTAACAACTTTTAATTAATTTCAACCTTGTAACAACTGAAGCAAAATCGTTGTTTAAAAAAAAACAAAGTAATAAATATATACTGGTTCGAACTGTATGCCTCTTGAAACAACTTTCCACAAATCAATACAGCATTCTTGGCTACAGGACGAACAATGGCCTAGCTGAGTTTTTAAACACACGGCTAGTTTTCTTTCCTCTCGTTCCATCGAGGGGGAAAACAGAGACAGAGACAAATATGTTATCGAAAATGGCAGGATTTCAAGCTTGACCAGTTTTGGAAGGAATTCTTAATTAAAAATCTCTGAACACCAAGATTCTCCCATATATAGCACTTCTTACCTATGATGAGATATGAAGCATGTCGTTCGTTAAAGCGGCGCAGTCAATATAAAGTAGGGGGAAGGATTTAAAGAAGCCACAAAAAACAAATTAAAAGTAGTTCGTATGTGGTTAAACTTTGACTATTTTGGTATGTATCTCGGTAAAACATATGGGACCAATTCCATGTAATTTTAATCATGATTTTAATTTGTTATGTACAATCTAAGTACAGTACCAGTAAAACTGGTCCAAGTATAGGTTTCGAGAATTAGTACCAATATAAAAAGTTTACAGACACCATTTTGTTTAGGGTTGGTAATAAATTGAATAGAAAATCTTGAAAGCAGTTATATATAAAACCTGGTCCAAAAAGAATGCAAAATAAATGATTTTTTAAATAAATGTACATTTTAATTTTACTTTAAGCATCTGGCAACATTTGTGATGTCATTATTTCACCTGGGCTGCAAAATGCTTCAATTACATTCTATTTGCTATTTATCATACAGTTATAAAAAAAAATCCAAAGCTTCCAGAATCCAGATACAATGTAACATCTGTGATGTCACAAACACTGCCACTTTGCCAGATTCCTAATTTAAATGAAAATCTATTCAAACTGATTTCAAAAGTCAGTATCTCAACAACCCAAAAATGCTATTTGGACGGAACTTTCAAAATTGAGTGTGTTTTTTGCTCCTCTTAATTATCAGAAACATTCTTTAAATTTATATATTTAAAATTATTTTCTACTTGTGTGGGAAAGGAGTTTCAAAATGGCAGCCCTTTATGTGTGCTTGCAGAACTGAATATGTTAACTGTTCTAATAGCATGGAAAGCTGATAATGGATTTATCACCATTTTGTGTAGAGCATCTAGGCAATTAAATCTGGATAGTAGTATTTGCATAGGCCCAAATTACCAAACACACCTGCTCTTAACCACTTATTATATTAGAAGTTACGAGCACCCAAATTATTTACAGGTATTATGAGGACAAAGGGGGGAAATCGTCTAGGCTTGTTAAGATGGCATTTGATTTGCGGGAGATGACATGAGTTATGTGGACCTATCTGTTTAGGTGTGATTCTCTCTTACCTGATAGTGGTGGGTATATAATCAATTTAAAGGCTCTACATAACTGCAAGAGTCAAAAGCAAAATACATAAATGACAAGAAATAATCAAAATTAGAGATTAAATCCTGGAGTTTAGGTTCAAACCATTAAGGATTGAAAATGATATTGCTTACTTTAAAAAAAAAAGGTTGGAATCAGCAGCTTTCAGAGACCTTTTAAATCTAGCAGCTAGAATCACAGAATCACATCTACAGTCCTTAACAGCAAAACACCTAATAATAAGTACTATGTATGCACATTAAACTATTTGTGAATAGTTGTACAGGACATCATACCTACTCTGTGCAATGGTGGTGTTTCAAATATTGAGAGTGAATGATACCAAGGATTTTGAAGCAAATTTTATGAAGCAGAGGGCATTCCGTCCACATTCTTCATATGTTGCTCCCTTGACTTCAAATTCCTCTCCAAGTCAGATTGCCAGAGTTCCTTGTCCAATTTGAACTCCCCATTTAATCAGGCTCAGGTACACTGGCTTCCAGGGGGGCTGATATCTACCCCATTGTCAAGCGAATCTCTATGGGCATTGTCCAGGAATAAAAGCACGCTCAAGTGTTTTGTGGGGCTAAGCAGATTACAGGTATAATAGGGGAGGCGATAGACGTGCAAATTCAGTGTGCCAGACGCCTTCATTGGGGTGAGGGGGGGAAGAGGCTTAAGGGAACAATCTATTCACACCAGGGATTGCATTGGAAAGAAATACTCTTACGAAACAAAACATTATAGTAGTCTATAAGGATAACATTTTGAATGTAACAAAACCAAATGTTAATGTTATACATGTAATGTTAGCAATGTTTGATTATTCTTACAAGCTCACTTGGTCCTGAAAGTAATTTTAACAACGACCATTGGTACAATACCATTTTTGGTTGCAGGAATTAAGATTTTTCTAATTTAACAAAGTACCTGGCCACATTTGTGATGCACGTTATAATTATTTCATTTTTTGTCTGTCTAGAGAAATTTTCTGTCAGCAAGTAAAAAAAAAAAATATTAACATATATATTTAATATAACTTTGGTATGTTAATGTAACCTTTAGAGTTGCTATCATGATAAAAAAAAAACATTAAAATTTATGACAAATAACAGACTTTTGCATCTACATGCACCAATAAACAATGTTGCCAGATGCAGTAAAATTGATTTCAAAAGTCACTACAGTGAATATATATCTCAAAATTGAATAAAAATTTTCACTGTGATCAGACTATCATTGGCATTGAGTGTTACTTTCTCCTATTTCTTCCCCCACTCATCCTAATTAGAAAATGAATTATTGATAACCAGGAAGTTATATTATATATGTTCTTGACTGAATCATTTTCTAGACGGTGAGTGTGATACACTTCTTTCCAAGAAATCTGAATCCATAAACTGACCCAGTCCACAAAGGACTGAAGAATTCTGCCATTGTGGTATTTTACCATCAAAGCTGAATTGTATGTCTTTCCCTCTTATCCCCTTTTCTTGACAATCTCACTGTGCAGCATCTCTCACCACTGAATAACCTGCTGCAGGATTTGTTTTATTTGCCAATAAGCCATCACCTACAGAAGCCAATCTACTACAATGGTCTAATGCTTGGGATGTAAGCCATGGTGGTATAAACAGAGACTCTCTGACATCTTGAAAGACCCAAGACTAAAGAGATTTGAAGTTATGCAAGCTTTTCAGCACCTTCTGTTTGTGTAGTGACCTAAGATGCCCTGATTATTCAATGCAGGATGTGAATGGGCTCCTTTGAACCTCCACTGTGGCTCACTAAGCTACTCGGTGGAGGAGGCACACAGGTAAACCATGACACAATAGCACAGTGGCAAGCATTTGAATCACCATTGTCAATCATCCCAAGGTATTTTATGTCTTCAAACTCTGGCCAGGGTTTATCATTGTATGTATGACTGCATGGTGCTTGTTTCGGACCCGGATTCACCCAGATTCGAATGTAAATCAGCACAAAAGCATTAATATTGTCTTGTATTTAAAGGCTTGAATATTTATGACAGGATATGAATATATATATGCATTCATGTCAATAAAGCAGGTATCACACTCAACGAATACATTATTTTAAGTTTCAGAATGGAATAGTCTAATATAAGAAGATTTAAGTATTAGCTCTGTCAGACTTTTGTTTGGGTTAAAAATCCTCAAGTATATATATATATATACATGGCAATTTGTCAGCTAAAATTATCAACTGGATTGAGCTAAACATATTAACATGCCCTAACAATTCATTTTGGCCATTGAGTATTCTTGCCAACTGCCCTGCTGAGGAGCTCCAATTTTTTGGGGAGGGAATGTCCCTCTTTGATTTTGTTTGCTGGTAGGGATTGTCTTTTTTGGGGGAATCCCGCAATCGCGCAGCTTAATGCAAACACTGGAATAAAGTCCTTTCAATTCTTACACATTGTAAATTTGTAAGAAAGAAATTTTCTAGATGTCCAAAAATTGGATCTTCTTGTGTCACAAGATGTCCTTCCAGACATATGGAGCAGCTAGTGTTGATGTACGAAACATCACAGATGATAGGCCTACATGCCACCAAATGAACTACTACACTATTGTTACTATTAGTAAAGAAACTAAGCAACTGTTTAAAAAACTATTTATCTTAATATCAATAGCATCAATTGTAGGCATACCTCAAGAATTTGGTCTGGAAGGACAAGATACAAGCCTGTTTTGGTTGCCCTGTCAAAATTTTGGTTAACATACCACTGGAATGGTTTATCATGATAAATTAGATAACACTTTTAACCTACCAGGTTGTACATGTATAGCCTAAATTGTCAGAAATCAAATCCAACTTTCAATTTGTAAAAAAAATAGACAGGGTAAAAAACTCAAATAACTCTGATAAGTTTGTAAATTGAGATGATAACATTTTGTTTGAAGTTATCCAAATGTTACTTTAGTAGGAAAGGTGCAATAAGGTAGATAAAACCGTTGAGATAGCAATGGTGTTTATTGCAATCCCATACAGTTCATGCACCTGTTACACAGGTTGGCAACATATGACTCTACCAGAAAACCTGGTATATCAGAGTGAAGACTTGCCTGTGACTTACAACAAATGATCCATCCTGTTAGATACCAGTGGCTCAAATGGCGGGCTGAAATACCAATCCTAACTCCCTACCATCCCCTGGTCCGTATTTTGGCAAACCTCCCCCAACACCAACCCCCCCCCCCCCCACCTATATAAGCTTTTCAACATTACCCAAAAGGCATGGTTGCCAACTCTCATGCCCGAGTTCCCACCAAAATAATACACCATCATATTCTGGACTGCCATTCGCACCGAACAACAAACTTTATATAGACCATACCACTGACCCTAGACATGTTTGAGTATATGCCCTTGAAAACTTAAATCCAGAAATTTTGAGCAAATATTTGGATATTTTGACAATATTTTTGACAATATATTGTTTTTTTTTCTAATTAATATACATTTTATTCTTTTAATCCATGCATTGTCTTGTGGAACTGCAACATCCTTATCCTTCTATCCATCATATTTAGGTATCAAAATCATAAAAGTATCAGAAGGGCAAATGTATCAAGATAAGTAAAGACATGTGTATGATGCATTTTTCCTGTAAAATTTCCCAATTATCCAATGTCCCTCATAGTAAAGCAATGACCTATAAATTATGCTAATTTATTCTGTATTAATAATAATATAGGATTTGTTATCTTAGAACAAAACCTATGTATGCACATAAATTTGGTCAATGGTAACTGCTCAATTTCATAAATGCAAATTTGTATATGTGCACAACATACCCTGGAGGGGGGGGGGAGCATTATAAAGAGAAAAATCTTACAAGCTTATAGACAAGTTGACGACAGCATTTTGCTTTCTTGTATGTTGTCAGTGGGGTTACATTTCCTCATAGTTATTTTTCATCGTATCTCTTAGTACACAGTGCCATACTATTAAACAGCTTGCATTGTAATTGAAACCATGAACAGCTGAGTGGACTTTCTCCCCAGTTAGAACTTCACATGTGCCTCACCTGCCCGTGAAATGCTCAAAACCTGTTCCACAGCCATTATATGTAAAACAGGTGCAAGCTCCCCGCGCTGCCACAACACAGTATAAAACTATAGCAGAACTAGCCTCCATGGCCGAACTGTGAACCTGACAGGGTTTGGCAGCTGTGCCTCTAATAGCAGGCGAGTCAAACTCAATCTGGTATGTAAGGACATAGCCAGGCATGTATTTAGCAGTGGGAGTGTACAGAGAGCTCCCACCACCTGCGAAAACAAAGCTATGATTGATAAAAAAAAAAGCCCTGTGCCGTACAGGCCTAGTTTTCTTGTATGAGCAAAACAAATGCGGAATGGAGCGAGGATAGTCTAGGTGGTTGCAGGCATGTGAAAAGCAGATGTTAATGATTACAATGCCAGGCTGGGATTAACTAAGATACACAGACGCAATATACCAACAAACTGAAGTAAGCCATGGAATAACCATTACAAATTAACTGTTCTGAAGCAATATGGCAGTTAGTTATATATTATCATTCCAAACATAGATTAGTATTTTTTACATCACTTTCAAATGTGTTTCTCTGAAATTTTAACTCTCAAACAATTATAACATCCTGTTGTTGTAGTATTGAGTTACAATTTTATGGTCCAAAATCTCTTGTGGAAATAAATCCAAATTGTATTTAATGTTGTTAGCTTGATTCATAATGTATTGTAGTTATCTATACAGATCTATGTTAATATAAAAAATGTTAAGTTAAAGGTACACTCTGCCCCAAATTCTGAAAGTCAGCCATTAGAAACAAACCTCTTGGATATCTATATTTGTCATATAAGTAATTAAGAAGACTTTACATTCGATAAAGTAAGTGTTTATCTTAGGAGTTTATTTTGGACTAAAATTTGTCAGAAATCCATGTCCAGTTTTACCAGCTTAAATTTCATATAAGCATCCGTATATCTCACATAGACTGTTTTCGAAATGCTACATGTATTATTTAATAAAGAAATTATATATCGGCTTAAAATGCATTAAATTTTTGGCCGAACGTAACTCGAATAAAACATGTTTCTGAACTCAAATGACTCAAACGAATTTTATGACTGGCAAAGGAAGTCGCGTTTTAGTTGTTTTACGTGACAAACTTATAGACTAAATGATTTAAATACCACTCTAAGAGAAGTGTTGCGGCAAAGTCTGATGGTACCCTCGAGTTAATCAATCCTACCCTTATCTAGAGCTCAATATTATGCCAACTATAACTTGCAAGTGATGGCAGTACAGGGGTGGGGAACACATTATGGCTCCAAATGCTCCCCCCACACTACTCAATTGAAGTTACCAGTCTCCATCTTGATGTTAACGGTACCATAACTACCTCATTGATACTGCAGAGTGTACCACTTCAGTTTGACACACCCTCACTCCAGTTTTGCTGTTCTCCCCCTCTTTGAGTCACCCCTCCCGCATTTTGAGTCTCCCCCACCCGACCGACACCCACAAATACTCACCGCACTAAAGTCAAGTAGATCATTCAGCTCCTTGTCTCCCTGCATCTTCCATAAGCCTAGCTGATTCCAAACTCCACTTAATCACAAAATCGGGACGAACACGGTCCTAATTTGGTGAAAGTTTACTTTCGCAAGAATACTGTTGGATGTCCGACGGTTAATGACTTAATGTCCAGAGGATGTAGCCCCTTTTTTTCCGTAATCTGAAAAGGACAAAGTCAAAGGCAATAGAAGCAAAACAAAATAAGTCTTTATTAAAGGTAAAACTTTTTTTATTGACATCTGACCAGGCATTAATTTGTAGCATAGAAAATTGTAGTGTAAGAATTTTACCCTGGTTTAAAAGCGGGAGGGGTGGGGGGTTAAATCCTAATTGGGGTGTGAAAGTGTCAAATGGAGTATTTTTAATTCTCTCTATTGACATTTTCCTCTAAACTGTGTCTGGACCCTTTTTGGTCCTAGAGGGATATCTGACTACCAACACAATGCCCCACCCCCAAATCCACACTTGATACTTGATACTGGTATCCGCACAAATAATTCTTGCTCCTTTTGCTATTAAGTGTGGAGCAACAAACTTAGAATTATTGTAATAAGGGTGGGGGGGGGAGGGGCTCATGGGTTACCACCTCTAGGAGAACATGCTCAATACTCTCTGATTCTTTCCACCAAGCAATGAAATTAAAATTGATTTAATTGGCTCATTTGCAGACTTGAAGCAATCACATTTTGGAACTTTAAAAGTATGCTTACTCACGGACTCGACTCAACAAAATCTGGTGACAGACAGTTGCCAGAATCAAGAACAAGCCTGACTAACAATGACAGATCCTAAATGAGAATAGTCTGCAAACCTTTTACCATTTCCATAAATGTATGGGGTTTTAATTACCCAAGCATTCCATCTACCAGTATATAATTCATATCTTTTCAAAATGGGACAATTTACTTTAAAAAAATCGAATAAAGTATATTGCAAGATTGCATCTGGAAGAGTTATAAAACTGACTGAAAGTTTACATTGCTTGAGCTGCAAGTTAAAATATGT